>BRZM01003570.1:0-47801 GCA_033238685.1 Lates japonicus
TTGAAGAACTGAGGTGGCCGGCTGAGGATCCTGATTGAGAGCACAGAGGGTTGGACAAACAGCCAGTGAGCTTTTCTCCCCTCACTCACCCTTGAGGTGGGAGATTTTCACATGAATAACAGTGAAGCTGGATATGCCCCCCCCCACTCTCTCTCACACAAATGTACCTTCAGAGGAACTTCTCTGGCAGTGTACAATGTAGCTTCACACGCACCTTTTGTTCATCCTCCAATTCGGGCACAAACAAAAGCCAGAACAGTGCTTTCTCTGTATTATGCAGAACTTCATTACTGGGAAAAAAAAACCCAGCACAACAAATTAATTTCCTCTAGCGAGCAGATGCCGCCCCAGTCATTTGTCTTATTCCATAAGGACTTTAATGATTATAGGAGAGGTCTTCCAGACATTAATCTTAATTGAGGACAGATAATTACTTTCAATAGAGGACCAACCAGGTTAAAATGCATCCATTGCCAAAACACATAAAATGAACAATAACATATACACTGTGTATAATGCACGACTGCTCAGTTGTGCTCTTTGTCCTCAATGTGAGGACTGCTGTCCCTATTGTGGCTCTTCACATTATTCTTGTAGTTGGATGACCTCAGGAAGTCCAAAACCAAAAAGTCCTGGATCACCAGTGACAATGAAGGAGCTGCTGAACAGAAATAAGAGAGCCTTCAGGGACGGGGACAGAGACCTACTGAAGAGCGTGCAGAGGGGACTGAAGCTGAAGTTGAGGGAGAGCAAAGATCTTTAAAGGAGGAAGATGGAGAGCAAGCTCCAGCAAAACAACTTGAGGGATCTGTGGTTTGGTATAAAGATGATCACAAGTTAGGCTAAGGGGAATCAGGCTGACAGAAAGTTGAACATGTTCCTCAAAAGGTTCAGCACAAGACCCCCAGCTGCCCTTACTGCACCACAGGAGAGCCCAGAAACATCTGCAGGTGTCTTTAGAGAAACATCACAACAGCTTTTGACTTTTGTCGTTCACAAGTATATGACCGATGATGATCTCCTGCCCTTTAGATTTCTCTGGATTATAGTAATCTTTCAAACAAAATCTGGTGACGTCAGCACACAAAGTAGTATCAAGCCTGTGGGGACTCCACGAAAATTGTGCTTCTAGCTCCTTGGGTTCCTGGAATAGCTGAATTGTTGGTTTGGTTTGACAGTTTCCCATAATGTCCACCAGCCTGCAAGCCATTTATCAACTTTAATGTAATTTTTTATTTTATTTTACACCTGTGTGACAGATTTTTCTCCACCATGTAAGTTCCTAGTTTGTAGTTTGTAACACTGTCCCCATAACAAGTTTTGTGAATGACTGAATTTGGGTTCCTTTTGATAGTCATGATATGTAGTATGATCATCTGCGTCAACAGCAACATCTTGGTCACTTAACATGGAGACTTTATGCTGTACTTACGTCTCAGTTTTGTAGGTAGAGCACCTCTCCAGTGGGATCTTCAGGACTCTATTGTTGAGCCCAACGAAGAGTGACCTGTCGCTGTGCAGGATCTGCAGGCTTAGGACTGGCTCTCGCACCCCTGGTGGGAGGAGCTCCATCTCCTCCAGGTAACAACCTTGTAGGTTCTTGTTGGGCGTAGCCAGTGCTTTCAGGATGGTGCCATATTCTGATTCAACAAGAAGGTCAAGAAGATATCAGAGAGATCTTTTAGGCAAATTAAAATGCACTTCTCTGCTTTATCTTCCTTTTTTGGGGAATATATTTGAAATATTATTTCTACTTAATATGTGTGAATTAAGTAATAGTTTTGTTTTTGTTCCTCTCTTCTGTTCCACTAACCTGTGCTAATATACATAACATGGTAGAGGGTGTCCATGCCCTGAACAATGTCCACGACCAGGTTAGAGAAGCGAACGTCGTCCTGCATGACCAGTGGATCAACAGACTCTGGCTGGACCACATCATTCATCAGGTAGAGCCGCTGGGCATCCTGCAGGCTGCGCTCTGTCAAGCCCTCATTAGGACCCTCATCATTTATAGTGCCACACTGGAGAGAAACAGCAAAGTGTGATGTCAGAAATTGTTGGGTGCAGGGAAATTAAAAAGGAAGGCCAAGAGAGGGCAGGCAAGAAGTAAAACCAAACACTGGAGAAGTACCTCACATCCCTGTCATTGTATTTATCAATACACCATGCCTGGCTAGATTGTTTCAGTTCTTACTTCTATTCTCTGTAAATGCAACTTTTTCAAAACTACTCTATGATTGTGATGTGACCATGGCAACAACACAGCAACTTAATGAGAACCTGCAGAAGAGTAAATATGAAATGACAGGCTTCTGAAAAGCTATGTTTGTTTGTTTCAACGCTTAGCTGAGGATTGCTGCTTCTGCTCATTCTTTGTGACTTGAAAAAAGAGATTTGTTGATAGATTCCAGAGGAGTTCAGAGATGTAGATAGTTTTGAAAGTACAACAAAGACTTTACAAATGTATAAGGCATTTGATATTTATATCATTAGATTAGTGTATCATCTTTTCCATGTTCCTTGTGAAATAATGACCAGTCCCTTCAGAATCTTCCAAAAACATGCGAGTATTTGACTTATTTCGCTTGAAAATATGGTAATATTTAAAAATTGCATTAAAAAATTTAAAGAACTGATCACTGAATTGATGATGAAAAGTGATTTGCAAAACTGTAGGGATTTGAAAAAATTTGATCAAATTCCTGAAAGGACTGGAGGACCCTTTGTTGCTTCCTTGACAATTTTTGAAATATGATGGTTTTTTGTCACAATTTACCGTTCTGCAGGTGCTCAACCCTAAAGAGCTGAACAGTTTTAAGACTAACCTTTATTGATTTAAGTAGTTAAACTAACCTGGAAGTTGTGGATAGGGTTGGGCGTGGGAAGCCAGGTGGACCGAGGGTTTTCTTGGGACCGAAAGGGTCCATTGAAGGCCTGGGTGATGGCACTCAGGTTGAAGGCACACACTGCAGATGCTGCAATACTGTTGCTTTATAGAGAGATGGACAGGTGGGATAAGACAGCAAGGTGAAGATAGTAGGAAGCAAAAAGGAGAGAGAAATGACAGGAAGAGATGAGGAGAGAGGGAAAGAAGGCAAAAATAAAGATAATATTTCAATAATAGTATTCATATCAGTTTACATGTTGGTATTAAATGCCATATCAGAAATCAACAGCTTCCAGCTGTGTAGTAAAGCCATTCTGTAATGTGTTCCATCCTCTTAATGGAAGTCCTATCATTTATACTGGCACTTAACAGACTTGCTTTGGCTGCAGGGTAAGCTATGCTATCAGTGCTGCACAGCGAATGGGGACAATATTAAGCTGAGGATATAGGAGGCAGTTTCACAAATTATGTGCAAACACACACACAGAAGCCTCACAGGCGTTACATACAAGAGTAAAATCCGGCTAAACTGGCAGTGCAGGTAGAGTTATTATCATGATGCTCTTTGGCTATAATGTGCTGCAAGGTAATGACTTTCTTAACTGCCTGCCACTGCTGTTTTTTCCCCTTCCTATACACCCAGCACTAGACTCAGACTTTTTACCATACAGTGAATGGCTTTCTGCCTTGCACTGGCTTGTGAGATGCTGATAAACCATCAGTTAGAAGATAGTGAGTGATAACATTATAGGCAGAGAGTAAGACAGAAACAGAGAGTGAGAGAAACAGGAAGAGCCACTGAGAGAGGGACTCTCCCCACTAAACCCACTACTCTAAGAACATCATGGTGCTTTGTGAGCTGTTCTGGTACCTTGGGTAAAGTATAAATCAGTGAGGGCTGCTGGCTGAAAAAGCTGAGGCAAAAAAAGGCTCAATGAAATGTGTCCCAGGGTTTGGTAAATGGCTTTAGCAAGGCCTAAATAGTCTGCATCCAATCTGTGATGACAAGCCTCCTGCTCCTCCTACAACCCAACTCAACACCTGCTGTTATATTTAGAAATTATTAGTACTGCTTCTAGCATTACTGTAACTATTGCATTTACGACTTGAACTGTCATTACTAATATTACCTCTTTTATATTATTGATAGCACTTTACATTTTTACATGGAATCTGCATTATGCTATGTTCTCCTGTCCCTATTTTCTACCACCCCCCACCCCCCCACCCCCCCTCTCTTTCTCAACCCTACCAGTCAAGGCAGATGGCCGCCCACCCTATGTCTGGTTCTGCTCGAGGTTTCTGCCTCTTAAAAGGAAGTTTTTCCTTGCCACTGTCGCCTAGTGCTTGCTCATGGTGGGAACTGTTGGGTCTCTCTCTGTAATTATAATAATGCAAAGTGTACAGTCTATACCTACTCTATATGAAAAGTGCCTTGAGATAACTTCTGTTGTGATTCGGCGCTATATTAATAAAACTGAATTGAATTGAATTGAATTAAATATGTGGTTGTCAACCCGTAGGCTGCTTTTCATTCTCTTTATTTTCATTTTCTTATGTTGCAGTTATAACGACCAGATTAGTTTTGAAACAGAAGAAAAAATTAAAAAATTGTTGTTCATGAGACAAGATTTGAAGTTACATGGAGAACCTTTTTACATGATTTAAGATCAGAACAGATTTGCTGTTCATGGATGTTCACTCTTGACCTTTGGGAAAAATATATGGTCAAAAGGTTCACTTACTAATTAATCTGCTCTTTAGCTTAAACACACTTTAAAAAAAAAAGGCTTTCACTTCACTTTCACAAGAATTGGATGTTTTACTGATCCTATGTGTATGGCCTCTGTTCATTCTGACTTAACAAAGGGTGAGATTGCTGACACAAAATGCACTCATTGGAAGCTAAGTTTAAGTCTTCTGTGCTTAACAGTATCTTCTACAAAAAAAAAAAAAGTTAATAATTGGGAGACTCATACTCCTCTAGGCACAATATTGATGTTTCTAAGTGTGGTTGAGTAATGTGTTTAATTGTTTTTGTTTTGAATATCACTTTCTCAGAGATCCAGTTCAGGATTGCAGAGTGGCAAAGGGCTGCGTAGCCCCAAATGAGTTCTGGCTAAACAATTGGGAGAGCCAAACAGGTGACTCATTGACAAACCGCTAAGGGGAACAACAAAAGGACTTTCTCTTTTTCTTTCGTTCTTTTTTTTTTTGGTCGATGGCTCTACTGGAGACTAGAGTAAAGGAGAGGCAGAGACAAAGTATGTGAAGCAGAGTGAGTGCTGTGGTAAGTCGGCGGTAACCAAACCCCAACTGGAGAAAACCACAGGCAAATGCGCTGCAATAACTGAGCACTCACACACACAAACACAGTTTGACAAACTGTGATAGGAAGTTAAACTGTGGGTTTTGTGGTCGTACTGTAGCTGACAATGTCCAGTTTATTTGAGACGTCTGCTTCGACAGTGGGTTGCTGCACATAATGCCGAGAGAACAGAATGAAAGGGAGCACTGAAAGGAGTACAGTCTATTGCACTAATGGATGCAACCCATATGTTTTGAGTCTGCTTTAAAGCCTGGAAAAGTGATTGAAAGCTGTTTGACATCTGCTATGCTGTTTGCTGTTGCTGCTCAGCTGCTCTTTGAGGCCCCGCACCATGATGATCGTTTTCATCATGACTGAAGCTACTTCTTCAAGTGATTTAACTCATCCCCCAAGTCTGATCCTGTCACTGGTTGTCCTCTCAGATGCATCTTGATTTGTCTTATTTAACAGAATTCATTTGCATCCACCTCCCTGTCATTCTCTCCTTTTCCTTTTCTGTGAACTCATTTGTTCAAATCCTTTAACCAAATCTTCATATCCCATGTTGCTTTGGATTTGTCTGTACATCCTCTCACTGTACACCCTGCATGTCGCTGTGAGAGAGGGAATGACAGAGAAGGAATCAACAGGAACCTCAGGAGGAGGCTCTGTCTCTTTTCTGTGTCTTGTTTTTCACTCTCTCATTCCCTCAGACAAATACACTTGCTCTCTCTTTCACTATTTCTTACTTTGTCACATGAGACATCAGTGTGTACAGAGGTGTCCCTACAATATTATACTTCCAAAACAGCCTGCAGTGCAAAGTTACCAAAGTAAATTTTTCATAGGTGCTGTACTTTATTTATAGATATTTTAAGGTACTTGTACTATATGTAACATTAATAGCAAGTATTTTGTTGTGTATCCACAGCATATATATCTTGGCAGTATATCTTATTCCTCTGTGCCATAGACCTCCATTGTTCTCCAAAAACAATTAAAAACACATGGATGAGGTAAATTGTTGAACTGGGTAACATGCTCCTTCATTGCCATGAACACATACAGTGCAGTTTATTTTGAGTCATACCCACAAATATTGTCCTGCTGTCAGAAATACTCAGTAGTCCCCAACAAATTCCCTCCTGTTGCAGTGATGGCAGGAAATTAAAAAGGAAACTATACATTTGACCCATTTTTAAAGCTTTATGTTTTTACTGGGAATCAAACCACTGACCTTCTGATTGGTGGGTGACTGCTCTACCTTCTGAGCCACAGCCACACCCTGTCCCAGGCAGGATACATTGTTGCAGATGCCAGGGTTGTTTTCCACACAAATGAGTTGGATTTGTAGCTCAGCTCAGCACCAAAAACACAGGGGTTAGAAAGGTAATGAACTCCTCATTCTGCCTGGTTTGTTTGGCTGTTTGGCTCTTTGGGAGCCACAATCAGTACAGATCAGTATACCAGTGAGTCTGTCTGGTAAACACAAGTGGCTGATATGCATCTCACTCGATAACCTTATCTTTTTTGGCTGAATGCTGGCATAGCTGCTGCATGTTTTAAACCAAATCCCTAGAAGTTTATCGTCTTAATTCTTAAAGACTGATTTTTCTTTATCTTTTATATTGTGACTACATGATCATTCAGATTACGTCTTTATTATTCAGTGGTTTTCTCTTATTGTATTCTTACATTTATCTATAATTTATTTTCTGTTATTTTTCAAAATATCATTTATCTGAATGTATTTTTAATGTCCCTTCAAAAGCACTTTGGTCAACATTTGTTTTTAATGTGCTATATAAATAAACCAGTTTCAAAAGAAAATAGGCATTTGCATATGCATTGTATCACTGCATCAATGCAGAGAGGGTACAGTGGAGTCCAGACGAAACCCCTGGTTTTAGGCTAATGCATCTAACCTCATTTTATGTGGAAAAAAAAGAACAGCTAAAACTACATTAAGGCCAATGTTTCAACTTCACTGAATACCTGCATCGCAGCAGAAAAGGAAAAAAGGCCCACTCAGCAGAGCCACATGGCTGCAGGGACCAGAAATTGAACCGAGGCTGCCAGGATTATCCATACATATTTTTATACTGCACAACAATACACCAGCAAAAGTAACAGCTTTGGCCCAAAACAGTCACATTCAGAAGCAGACTGAGTCAGCAACACCTACACTAAACAAAATAAAGCAACACCACCAAGTTCAATAGGTTGTACAAAACCCCAGGTGTTAGATTTGAACTATCGTAAGAAAGTGCACAGTTCACTTAGTCGTATTGTTAACCATTTGAGAGACAAAAATTAATCTCTGTTGCATTTTTGAGTCTAAGTTTGACTTGACCTGTTTTCATTTCCAATCAAATGCAAATAGGCCCAAAATGAGGGGAAAGAAAATGTAAATAGTGGTTTCAATTAAAAGAATATGTGCCAGAGGAATGATAAAGCCACTGGTCCACAAGCAGCAGATTCTGTCAAACTGTATTCAGATCAGGTTCAGTGGGGGCCCGCAGTTCATTTCAAGGTAGATTCAATGCCAGTGAGTTGATACGACAGGTTGTGTAAAATCAGAAATATTGTACAGTTATGTGACTTGCTTCACTTGGCTGCCCGGCACATCATTTATCACCCATGTCAAATCTGGTCTCACTTTCAGTCAGTCACATATTTTCCATGGAAAAGAAGGATTTTAGGATCCCTAGGAGATGTTCTGTGCATGTCAGGTTGCAGATGTGTTGCATCCCAGTGAATCTGAAGTGCACAAAAGTTGAATGATAACAAATTAAAGCTTCTTACTGAGGCTGAAACTAATAATTACTTAGCCTAATAATCAAACTGTGATTTTGTTTCACGTCATTATTCAGTCTGACACAGTCTGATGCTGTGACTAACCATTTCTGGAACTTTAAACCAGCAATCTAACATTCACACCTACTTCATACAGTGATTGGCAAGGAGGAGGTGTGGAGGTGAGGAAGTAAACAGGGGTTGAACTTTCTTTCTTCAATTTTCACACAAATATTCCTGTCATTTGTGTTTAAAATTGAGTGCAACACTATGAATGTCTGCCAAGGAGAGACTGTATGAAAATGTGCTGCATTATCCCCTTTGAACAGTATCTCCACCAGGTTTTCACTCCACCTTCCAGTATGGCAGGTAGGAGCAGCTATGAACACTTTTGAGATGCTAAAACAATGCATATGAATGAACACATAGTACAAATTATTTTCTGGCATAATCCAGCCCTTAAAACAACCTGTACAGCTGAGCTTGATCTCATACACACATAGAAAGATGACACTGACATTCTTTGTCCTGCACAGAAGCTTTTTTTTTTTTTCAGTTTATGAAATACAAATGCCCTTTACAAGTTCCGACATGCTGCCCACACTGATGTCCTCACATTGCTTGTTTTGTCCAACCTATAGTCCAAAAATCCAAAGATAATAGATTTACAATGATAGAGAACAGAGAACAGTAGCAAATCCTCACATTTAAGAAGAAGGAACCAGCAAATGTTTGGCAGGTTTGCTTCATAAATGACTTAAAAGATAAATCACTTATCTTAATTGAGTACAGCAGAATAATCTTGTGTCAATCTACTAATGAATTAAAGGACCATTAATTAAGCACTCCTTATCCTGCCCTCAACCTCTCAGATATGAGACCCTCCAAGAACTAGTAAAGTAGAAGGGGTCAGTGAAGTCACCCAGAAATAGATAAGGAGGCTCATAATTAGTTAGTAATGGCAGGTTAGACACCTCAGCAGGAGAATCTCTCTGCTGCTCTGAGCACATGACAGAAGGACCTTGCCAATAAGGGCCTGGAGTTAATTAAAAGACCTGGTCATGCTCTGAGGTCTTAAGTGTCCTCATTTTGATGGAATGCTAAAATCCTCAACTACATAACTGCTCGACAGGCTCTGCTGGCTGGTGCACGCCCCAGCAGAATCATTCCCTTCATGTTTTCCATCCTCTCTTCTCTTCTCATCTGTAGCAGGCATGGATTTACTGATTGATCTGCTGTATTTTTTTACCCATGTTACACATCAAAATCATATCCCATTTATGAGATGTACCACTCTGCGAGTGACAGCAATTCTATAATATCTTCTTTTGCCTCAAAGAAGCTCTCCAAAATTAGATGATTTAATGGGGGCTATTGTGGGTTTCTGTTTGGAAACTGTAAATCTTGTGTTGTAAAGTGGAGCTGTGGACTTCAAAAACATGGGCATTTATAAGGTAGAAGGGGTCACAGGAGGCATTTAAGCCATGTTTTTAATTTGTCTGTCTCGCATGCTTTTGACAGAACAGATAAGCTCCTATGTTAAATCAGCAGTCTACACAGGCTGCACAGCAACTGATGTTTCACTCAACTGGTAGTATACATTTACACTTGAGGTCTACCTTCTTGGACTATGAAACAAGGGTGATCTACACTCAAGGCTGCACCTTAATGCATCATGTGTAAATACAGACAGAGGACCAAAAATGCTGCTGGTCCCGTTTTTTTTTTTTCTTCCTTGGGCTCTGTAAACATTGGGTAACTAAGAGATGCTATTGATTTGCATTATAGGAAGTGCAGGTGCCAATGTCAAGACCTCTCAGCTGCTGTTGCAGTTTTCACCATTTTTTTCCCTCTTTTGCAAGTATCCTATAGTCAGTGGTGGGCCGTCAGAGCCAGCAACGCCATACCCTGCTGGCCCAAACACTGTCACAATCACTGAATTATATTTTTATATATGTTTTTTCCCATTAATACTATATATTAATTTGTTATGTATTAAATTGTTTCCAGTAGTCTTTTCTCTTGGTTACGCTGCTTCCAATACAGTCTGTGTTTGTTAGAGCTTTTATCCAATAAGATTTCAGCCCTGTGTTGCCAAGCTAACAGAAATCTGCCTTGGAATCAACAGTGCAGGCCTAGGTAATTTAAAATGAATGGCAATGAAATGGTTGCCTCATGGATCCTTTAACCAATCAGATTTTGAGTAGGCGAAGCCAGGGGCCATCTAGCAGGCTTTCGCTAACGTCAACATTTTCATGTCATTTGATTGGATGGTCAGAGTACTGGTCAGGGCTAGCAAACTGCATCTATAGCTATTAGTTCAAGCTAAAACACGTTAGTATAGATTTAATAACTGTTTTTTCAACCCACAATAGCTGGACGATGAGGAAGAGTTCAATGGTTATCTGTGCGTCTCAGTTCCAACAATAAGTCCTTCTCTATCGCTATGGAGGCTAATGCTGAAAGTCTAGCCTGCCCAGTTGTATTTCTCGCACAAGTTTTAATTCGCTTTAGGGCTGAGAATACCTGCTCAACAGAAGCAGTTTTTTAAATTTGTCTACAACTAATCAGCGGTTTCAGTGAGTAAAATGCATTTTACCTATAATTTATTGTTTATGTTTTTGTCATTTTATTAGTTAATATTGATGCTTCCTCTGGATATGATGTGTGTGGCTCAGCTGTGGTTGCAGTGTTTGGAGACCTATTGAATTGTGTTAACTGGGGCTTTATAGCATTGCTACAGTAATGGCATTTATTCTGGTTACATGATATGCCTGTCTGTCTGTCTGTGCAAAGTTATAATGCATTTCTGTACATTGTTGACATAGCTGTGACATCATAATGACGGTGTTAAGAGGTGGGTTAATTCAGGTAGGACACCAGTGAAGGCCTAGGTGTGAAATGTGCCACTGCCTATAGCTACATGGAAGTGCAATATTAAACCACTGGAGTAGCTCCTAAATCGACTGGTCGGCAAAATGTTATCACTTTCTCATCTCACAGCAGAGGATGACAATTTCAGATTGCCTTTGGGGTGGGTTTTGTCAGATCAAACATGCAAAAATATTAAACTTACAATGACATAAAACAGAGAGCAGCAAAAACCCTATATTCAGAGACTAGTAACAAAAAAATTGCTTGATTAATGACTTTAAATGATTAATTGATTATCAAAATTCAAAGTTTTTCTTGTCAGTTAATTCTTGAAAACTACTTGTAAAAATAGCATACAATGAGTCGTTTATAGAATATCATAAGCTACATCAAGAGAGAGGGGAGGTCACTCTACAGTATTGAGACCTGGCCCAGATCATGAGCAGATGGAGAGGATAAGTACTCTGTTCCAACTGCTTCCTGCTCTGTTTTACAGTCCAAACTCCTGGGAGCAGCTGTGAGCCTGTTCAATTTAGGCCAGACAGATAGAGGCAGTGTTTGCAATGATTGCATTAACATATCCAGCCTTGATGAGGGAGGCGGTTTGGAGGGAGGATCAACGAGTCGCCTCAGAAAAGGAAGGGCAAGGAAGGAGGAGACAAAGGACAATGAACAAAAGCTTGGAGCTCTCTGATTTTTCTCATTACATCCTCTCATTTCCTCCCTCTCTCTATTTCCATCTCTGTCTCTCTTTATCCCTCAACTTTTCTTTTCTTTTGCCTCTCTACCATTTCTAGCTCTCTGTATCTATCTACCATCTAAGACTCACTGCAGGCTAGTGAGGAGCAGCCATGTGGTGGCAAATGCCAGCAGCTTAACAGGTGAGAGAGCAGAAAGTGAGAGGCAGGATTCAGCATCTCCCTGACGGAGTGCAAGTCATTTGAACACCAACAACCCTGCTTACTGAGACACACACACACACACACAGCACACACACACACACACACACACACACACACAAAGCATAGATACAAACAGTCCAAGGCAACACTGGACTCAGACTTGGTTCCAGATCTAGTAACTTTAAATTCGAAAAACATATCCTTGCATTGCCCAGAGTTTTATCTGCATGTTTTCTATTTAGTAAGAAACCATAATGAAATAGAGACCAAACTTGTTTCCATTTAGTTTTGTTTCATGCTTACCCTTTATTTCTCTCCCTTTCCTTACCTTTTTCCTTTCTTTCACTTATTATCAAACCAAATAGTGAGACTTTTATCTGTGTTTTGTGGGGATAAGGGGAGAGGGAGAGAGCACTCCAAAACACGCATGATATGTGTGTAGTGGCTCTAAGTCCTCTTTTATTGATATTCTCATCCAGCACTTGGAAAGAAAGCAAGTAAGTATATTTCCCAAAACTATTCCTTGACGTTTTCTTACTGTGTTTCTTACTCCAATGCCCTGGTAGACTGCAATGTTTAGTACACCCCACAATATGAAAGTGCTAGGATGGAATGCACATTAGTTTGCTATTTTCAGAGCAATTAAAAAATTGTTGACACTTAAGGAGAAGCCATGGGAGTCCAGAGGGAAGTGCTTAAAGTGTCCTAAATTCTACTTTTCTTGTCTGCAAGTGGAAACTGTAGCATGTTGGTGGCGTTAAAAGAAAAGACAAGGCCATATCAAAAATCATATGGATTAATTACCTCAGCACTTGCTGCAGAATTGCACAGAAACTGAGTGACGGACACCGGCATCCTCTTCAGGCAAAAATGCAATTACCAAACATAAAAAGCATAACATGAGTTTTAATCTCCACATTCTCACTCTGTGTTTCCCCTCTGTAATGAAGTGTGTGACACCCCCACCTGGAGCAATCAAACACCAGAGGGAGTGCAAGTCAGGCTCTATATCCAGCTTTGCTGAGAGCGCCATGCATTCTCACTGATCATTAACAGCAGCAGGGAGGCTCTAAACTCTGAAATCTGAGGGCCAAATGAAAAGAAGCTAGAGTTGAAGGTGAAGTGGCTGTTTTGGTGTGTGTGTCACTGTTCCCCCATTAATATTCCTGCTGGTGATAAAAGGGCTCTTCAGCACAGCTGCAGCTTGTTTTGGTGGGGTTGTTCATTTTTTTCTATTCAACAGCAAGGACAATGATGAGGAGCAATGCACGGATAATTATTACATTACAGTAATATAACTTTTACAATATCTATACACGTAGATGTATAGATACAGAAGTACTGATTTGTTGGTACTGTGGCTGAACATGGCAGACACTTTGTATCGAATATATGTAGAGTTATTTGTTCTGCCACACTAAATACAAACCAGAGGCTAAGTAGCAGACTCAAGATAAAATTATCTTCACACCCACCCTCATCCCTGTATTTGTTTTAATCATCCATAGAAAGGCACTGAGGTGATTTAGATGATAAATGTCATAACAGGTTTAGACATTTTTCTTGCTAGAAGTATTCCCTCTACTATACTTTATTAAATCAAAATTATAGCAATAATAGATGATCAGGTTACCACTTTTATTCATGCTTATTCAGATTAATTACCTGAACCAAGTCCTTTGACAAAAATATGCAACTGGAAATTTTACCTGCTCCCAAAGGAGTAATAATGAAGTTGACAGTGAGGCTTTTGAAATGAGTAATAAGTAATGAAAGATAAAGTATGTCACTTTTGAGTAATGGACGATGTGCTGACAAATCATTTGTGAGTGCATATGTGTCTTTACAGATACAATAATATACTGTGGCTGGATTTGTACTGAGATTAAATATCAGGAAATGAGATCCTGTTATTACTGGGAATTCTCATCAAAATCTTCTCCCGTTTCCAAGGAAAAACATTTGCTTTGAGAACCCATGAGTTTTAGCATATGTGCTTGTGTGGTCATGCACTTAAGACTAAAGATGCACTGAAACAACTGTTATTATGACAAGATAACTGGATGAACTTTTGAGCTGCAGCTGTTTCCTCCAATTACTTTTCATGATACAAAGCCAGCTCACAGTTCAGCTGTGTGGCAAAATATCTCTTATAGTAAATGTAGTAAATGCAGGTGGTTCAACAAGTGGCAGAATCAGACACAGAGATGGAGCATAATGCCAATGTTCCTGTGCAAACACAAAAACAACAAAAGTTCCTCTGTTGCCACTGCATGCATTAAGGCCAGCAGTATTAAGATGGTCATGTATCCCTTTTATGGTGGGTGGCTGTGACTCAGGAGGTAGAGCCATCACCCATCAATCAGAAGGTCAGTGATTTGATCTCTGGCTCCTCCAGTCCACATGCCGAAGTATCCTTGGGCAAGATACTGAGCTCTAATTTGACCCCAATTTGTGTCATCGGTGTGTGAATGTGTATGAATGTGTTAGAAAGCACTTTGTATGTATAAGTGCTGTGTGAATGGGTGAATGTGACCTGTAGTGTGAAGTGCTTTGAGTGGTCGATATGACTAGAAAAGCACTATATAAGTGTTGTCCATTTACCATATATAGAGAGATTTATAACCATTCAGACTTATCAATTATTATCTATTAAGTCATTTGATCCCTATAAGTTATTCAACTGATTGAAAAAATGCTTTTGATGACTGGATCAGTTATATTTAAGATACCAAATGATAAATTTGTTTCCCTGCATTAGAAGCCTTATGGGTTAAAATGTATGTGTAACCAGGTGCAGTGCTGGAATAAATGTCCATTTGCATTTACTCACACATTGGTTGTGAAGATCCCGTAGATGAGGTCTTGCTCTGGCAGGTAGAAGGTGCTCTGCAGTTCATTGTAGTAGAAGGGGATCTCCCCGGAGCGTGAGCAGTTGAGCCTCGCCTTCATGAACGTGGTCCAGGTGTCCTCCAGGAGAAATCGCCCACCAATGTCATTTTTACAGACTCGTGCTACCCGGGAATAGACTGTCTTGCCACAGTCGTGCTCCACGGCGTTCTCCCTCAGGAAGAAGAAGGTAAAGAGGCCGATGTCGTAGGCTGAGATAAAGTGGGGCTCTACCAGGGGAGAGAGAACAAGGGAGGCAGATGATGACTCCAGGGATAAAGAAATATTTGCAACATTTATCTTATAGATTTTGTAACCTTGACCCCTGTATTTCTTATAATTGATTGCAATAAAAACTTCAAAATTCTACTGTTGCACACTTGTTTAAGATGGTCCATAAAAAAGCCTCAATGTCAAATGTGTAAATGAGAGAAAGTACAGAGAGGGGAGGAGAGGAGAAGATAAAAAATGGTTACTAATAAATCTGTTTGATGTTTTGATGGTAAATCCATGCAGCTATCTCTGTTTAACTGGATGCCCGTGCTGCTTTTATTGCCCTGGGTGACACAACCTGTGATTAATGGCCTTCCTTGCTGGGTGGGTTATCAGTTAAAGCAGACTGAAAAATGGTTTGAATGGGATGTTACTGTCATCCTTTGTAAACACATGACTCATCATAGAATTCTAATTCATTGCTGTGAGTGTGAAGCTAAAAAAGAGCTTGAACTTCAAGGCCAACATCTACATTTTTGGAGGTTTCACATAAAAGTCTTTGTAACAGCTTAAAGGATTAGTTCATCCAAATTCCTCAAATGACATTTTCTCCCCTTACCTTTTATAGTATCTAATCATGCAGATAGTGTCGGCTCTATGTGCAGACATTCTAAGATATTTGTATCTGACATTTCTGTAGATGCCTCAATACAGTCTGTGTGAGTGGAATTATGTTTTTGGTGCTCAGCATCTAAAAATGAAATCTGCAAAACTCAAAAGCAGCAGAGACTGTGTCCTGGTTACTCTGGGTAATCCACTTTCTGCCAAAGAAATAGTTACCAGTGAATGATCACTGTTATAGAACCTAACTAGAGTTTGGATAATTTAGGTGAACTTAACCATATAAAACTTGTTTTAACTACCTTCTTGTAACATTTCAGATTTTTAAGTTGTAGTTTAAAGCTGAACAGTCTTAAAAAAGAAACATCCATGGTGCTGTTTTGACACTGAGCTGTGGCTTCATTTTCCTGAAGTTCTGTTTCCTACTGCTGTGTTTTGTTCTTTCAGGCGAATGCTACTCGTGCATAGGAATGATGAAACAGAGAAAGCCTCTAACTAATCGTAAGTGATATCACACACTCACTTTCGCACAAGCACAAGCACAACCACAAATGAAGGAATAACCTTTAATTTGCACAGATGCATGCACAAACAAACAAAAAACAAGAGAGATGCTGATGTTAGAAACACAGTCACACACAAACACAGCAGAGATGACCT
Source organism: Lates japonicus (assembly GCA_033238685.1). Classification (NCBI taxonomy): domain Eukaryota; kingdom Metazoa; phylum Chordata; class Actinopteri; family Centropomidae; genus Lates; species Lates japonicus. The sequence continues at coordinate 16,151 of BRZM01003570.1, forward strand.
GTTAACAGCCATGATGGAATGTGCCTCAGGGGCTAGTAGAGGCTTATGATTTTGAAACAGGGCAGGAAAAGACAAAACCACTGTCAACATGGCTGTAGCAGCTCTCTAGTTCCATTTCACATCTGTGATTAAAAGAAGAACAACAACAACAGCAACAACTACTGCTTTAGACCGACCACAGATTAAGGCTCTTGGTGTAAAAAGACCATTTCAACAAAGAGACAATCAGTTGAGGGAGTGCTTCAAACTTTTTGAACCAGTAATCAAGTTATATTAAAGAGGCAGCCGTAGGATCTCACATTCTGAAAATCACAGTTATTCTACAACATTGTGGAGAAGTGATAAGGCAGCAGTGGCTAATTTAGCAGTTGATCAAAACAACTTCTCCTGATCAGTTCACCATTAATTTACATTTAAAATCAAAGGCTTAACATGCAAAAATGTTAATACAGAAAATAGAGCAAACCCAGAAATTTCATTATTATCATTATGTGCAACACCCAAAAAACAACTTGTCAAACCAATCGCTGTAATGTGCAGCACACCCACATTCACTTAATCCGTGCTAACAAGCATGCAGATGAACAAGTGAGAGATGTCATGTCTGTTTGGTCAGACAATTACTGCAACTGAGGCTGAAGAGACAACCATAGTGCATCAGTGCTACTTTACCTACAGCTAAAGACCATGAGAAGGAGCCAATTGTATTTTTGCATGTCTCAGCTATGTAATGTAAGGGATGTGTGGATGTGTGTGTGTGTGTGTCGTGTGTGTCTGTATAGGCATGCCTGAGCTGCTCTGCGGATGCACACCAGAGTATTTCTGTGTTTACATACCTGTGTTTATGCATATTGTATGTGTGTCAGCCAAGGGGCAGGTGGAGCTGACAGATTCTGCATAATATTACTGAAGCTGCGTGGGTGCAAATGTGACGAACAGAGTTTTTCCAGCTCCCTGCTGAGTGGTAAACAGATTGCTCAACCTGGCAGGCTGGTTGGGTGCTGGAGGAGTGAGGCCTCTATCACTAACATCACATGATGCTTTGGATCAAACACTTGTAACTGAGCAAGGCTATTTAATATTCACATAAGAGAATAGCAAATTATCCATTAGTGGAGGGAGATGAGTAATACCTGATAGTTTGGTTATATTTGATCTGTGTTATTATGTAGAACTAACTTATTTTTAATTTATTTATTTATTTCCTTTTTTATTTTATTTTTTTTTTCATAGTTGTTGCACTATGAATTCTGTATTCTGTTAGGTCAATTATGTGTCTGGCCAGAGTGAAGACAGTCTCCGACAAAATATATTTATACACCAATAATTCATTTTGCCAAATATTTTTGAGGATATGTAATTACTGGCAGGATGACACTCACTGGCAATTTTTTTTTCCAATTCATTAAGTCACATGCTTTTAGAAAACCACCAACTCAGCTTCTGTGTCAAAAAATGGATATGTGAAGCACATGGTTAAGATCATGGAAAGAGAGTAATTTGATGAGATATCGAAAAAGTCAGTACATTTCAAGATGTTTCCAAATTAGCATTTTCTGTAACTCTTGCTTTAACCAAGTGCTTGGAGTTGACAAAACATAACCATAAAAACATTAATAATTAGTCAGTTTTAGGACACTTCTATCAAGACATTAATGATTTATGATAAATGGTTATACAGTTACATTTGAAAAAGCTCTGCTGTTCTTAAAGCAGCAATTGGGTTTTTGCTGTAATCCACCCTAATAAACATATACTTGAACATGAAATCACAGTAAAGTCAACAATACCAAGGACTTATCACATAAAGAAGTTGTAGTGGTGGAGGGAACTGCAGCAAACAGTGTTGGCATGAAGAAATCAGCAGAATAATGAGGTTGCAATTAGGCTGTAATGGCCACTGTGTATACCTGTATGAATATGATTGGATGTTACAAGTCATCTGGTGGATGAGCAGCTGTTGAATGAGCCACTGATGGTGGGGCATGAATGAGGCAATTCATATAGTACTATACATGTACTAACCTGTATGCTTAATTTGCCAGAAGCAAATATTGGAGGAAAAAGCTATGAAATGTAAACCTGTTGTAGACATTTTCAGGATGTATGTTCAAGTATGAATTTTTCCTTGTTATGTTTATCTTAAAAAAAACAATCTCTGCAGCATTATATCATCTACATAATACACAGTATTTTGCAGATGGAAATTAGATGTATAAAATCTCAAATTTCAATTTTGATGTTGAAATGTCAAATTTGTTAGCATGGCTAAATTATATATTAGGACATCTCTTGATTTTAGTTGTGTTACCATTTGTGCCTAAATACACTTTTTACAAAAGCTGAGAGGATAGTGAGAGCAAATAACAGAGGTATATATTAAGATTTGTGTCATTTAAGTGCGTGATGAAACAGTTGGAAACAGTTGGTCAGCACCTGGTAGGCTACCAATCCAATAAGGGAACAGATTGATTAGATCCAGGACCCCCTCCCTGCCATCGGTTCTCCTGGAGTGGAGAGGCTTAGAGCTGGAAATGAGATTTTCATTCACACTCCAAATCCTGTGGGAAACAACTCCATAACCCTCACAGACTCAGTCATGAAGGAAAGCAGGCTTTGTCTGTGATGGCATGAATGTGTGAGTGTATGTAGTAAGTGTAACAGTGTATGTGTGTGTCTTTGACTGTGTGTGCAGCCAGCTGTGATTATGCTGATGAGGACACTATCTACTTTGCTACTCTGCTAATCTTTTTCCCTCCCACATACTCTGTGCGACTGACACACACAAACACACACACAAACACACACACATCTCATACAGCTTGCATACAGTACAGTGTAAATACATATATGTATACATATGCATATACACAAGCACACACTCACATGCACACACAGGCAGAGTCCCTGCCTAGTGTGAAGCATGCTGTGTGTTGTAATTTCACCCTCTCCCTGCTGTGAGGAATAATTACATAGCTCACTGACTCTTCGGTCTGTCTTCTCTGCTTCTCTCCCATCCTCATCCTCTTCCCTGCCCTACAACTCTTATCCCTCCTCTCTCACCACCACACACCTTCACACTCTCCCACCTTCCAACTTCATTTGCATTTACTCTTGCCTTTCTTATTTCTCCATTCCTATCCCTTCTTTATTGTGGCCAATTGTCAAGTCCAGATCTTTTGCAACTCACTTATCATCATAATAGATCTGGCTAGAAATATGTGAATATTTGTTTGTTATATTAGTTGATTAATGCCATTAATGCAATGTCCATCTACATTTGTGCTGGAGTCAGGATGTGTGTGAATGGATTTCTACTGCAGTCTGTTTGGAGGAAAAGGCACAGTGTCACCAGCAGGGAGATTATTGACACCAACACCAGCAGGATTGACAGCATTTCATGTTCTCCACCATTCCATAAATCCCACCAATTCCTATGCCTCCACCATTCCATAAATCCCACCCAATTCCTATGCCTAACCTGTGTTCTGTGTTTCACACACAACTTCAAATCCAAACAGTCTGTAATCCTTTGAAAATGCCCCTGTCGGATTGATCTATCTTGTCTGTAAAAGAGGAGCCAACTGCATTGGAAGCAAAAGTGCAGACTTGGCCCATCTGCTGCTCCAGGCAGGCCTAGGGAAAATGTTTAAAGTAACAGGAAGAAGTTAAGAGATTGTTTGACACAAGTGTTTACCCTACAGTTTAACCTAGTGTGGATTATTGGATAATCCAACAAGAGTTTAGACCTGATCAAATTACTAATCCTATTTGATTAGATTTCTCACATGTGATATACTATTTATGTTGTACTTTAAATAATCTGAAATGATGTTGAGTCAATCAATGAAAATTCAAAAATAAATTTGTTCATATTAACTGTTATTATGATAATAATTATGTTATTGGTTGGTCTGACAAAAGAAGCAGTTTCCTCAGCAATACAACTCACAGTTTACATCAGGTGATTAGCCAGTTAATTAAAAAATAATCATCACTAATTGGTAATGAAAATAATCATTATATGCAGCACAGAGAAACAAAACAAAACAAATAAAAAAAGGCCTAATGATACTCAATTAACTTTTGTGTGCGTCAAGGAACATCATATATGGTGTCTTATTCTGTGTTACTGTACCATTGAGCCATTTTGAGTTGTACTGGGCGGTCCGAAGAGGTGGCATTCCACCCAGGCTGCGGTATATGACAGGGTCGCGGCCAGAGAAGTCAATGACGGTGGCGGCGTATAGCTCTCCACTCTCTGTCACCACTGCAGTTGAGTTGTGACGAGGATCGTATGGGCAGCGTGCCACACCATTCACTCGCTCCAGCACGCTGCTCATGTTGCCCACCTATGATGGATGACAAGATAGAGTGATACAGGGATGGAGAGAAAAAGGAAAAGTCAGGGAGAAAGGGAGAGTAACAGGGCAAGCCTACAGTGTTTTCAAAGAATTTCTACAAAATCTCACACACACTAACACACACTCATCCGTACCTCTCGGGTAATACATAGTGGCTGGAAAGCATTTGTTCCACAGGTCATCACCTCAGTCTTGTTCACCAGCAGAACTCTGATGTAGTTCTGACATTCAATCTGCAAAGAAGTGAGAGAGGAGGAAAGCTTTCAAAAAGTTACTGTAGTTACTGAGCTGAGGTCATTGGCTAAATACTCTTTGACGTTTTGCTGAGTAGAACAATAAACCAAGTATTTTGGCACCAGACTGGCATGTGACCAAAAAGAAAAGCAGTTCAGTGTGTGCAGTGTTCGCTCTTGTAGGTCCATTGTTCAAAAATATGAATGCTCGTTTGCAACTGAATGGAAGCCTACTTGTGACATCGACAGAGGCTCCACAATAAGTCAATTGTGTATGGAAGAAAAGCGTCAAATCTGTTTTAACAAAGGTATGAAATAGATTTATTGGTAATGAAACATTTTATGTAAGTATCATTTTTTATAAATGGTGCTGCTTTGTTTGTGGGGAAGAACTGAAGCAATAGTAATGACACAGGTTTTAAAGAGGATTGATTGTCTGTTTTGAGTATTTGGCATCACCCTTTTGCTATGAAGGCACAGTGGGAGACAGAAATCACGTTGCAATCAGTTCTCCCAAAATAATTGAAATAAAGACAGCTGATCACAGTGTTGGCTGTTAAGAAATATTTGAAAGGAAGTCCTTTTGTGTGTCTCACTAACTTGCCCTTGGCCCTCTTGTGCACATTTTCCTTCTCTTCCCTTTGTCCTCATTCTTCACTGCAAGAAAAACAACTCTTGATTGAAGGGTCTGAAATAGTTGTTCTGTACAGAGCCCTCCCATGAGGCCCATAAGGACCTCACCACAACAGCCAGAAGATATCAAGATGGCCTTTCTGTAAGCCAGGCAGCACTGACATGAAGTGTTGTAATTGGGGGCGGGATCGAGGTTACCTCTGTTTTGCCTTTGCTCTGACAGGACCTCCTGGTTTCCTCGTCTGGTGCCCATTCTGTCGCCTAGGAAACAAAAACAAAAAATTGTCCAGGGATGACAAAGGGGCTGAAAAGCAGTCAGGTGACTCCTTCAGACACTACAAAACAGTTACGCAACAACTGACTGTTGCTAATACTGTAGGCACGCACAAAAAGATGCATGAAAAGACTTTAACCTCATTGCTGTTTGTTTATTGTGTAAACATGGCTACTGGCTTGCCAGCCAAGAGCTTATTCGAGGGTAGCGGGCAAGGTAGCCAACGAGTTGAAGGGCTGAGGATGGTATTAGCATGTAAATGGCTTTCTCTCCATCTTCTTCTTCTTTCATCCCCTCTCTATCTCTCTCTCTCTGAAAGTTTGCAGCACTCGCCTCCACTCCACCACCTCTCCTTTCACTCCTACCGACCAATTATATTCCTGTTAATGGTTGTGTCTTGAGCTTAATTATGGATGCAGGCAGCAGCACTGCACAACTACACTGCAAACACACTAATGCATGTGCATACACATGCTCCTTGGCCTACAGAACTGCACTGGCTCTTGTTAAGAGGATTGAGAGATGGCCCTCTATTGGCATGAACTCTGTATGTACAAGGTGCCAGGGGACCCCCCATTGTGTGTCACTGGCCTCATTTTACTATCCTCCCCCATCTCCTCCTCCTCTCTGATCTCACTGCCCAAGTAGGAAAGTTGCCTAAATATCTAAAAGTTAAAAAGTCTGCCATTACATGACATCAATTTATCTAATTCTATGTCTTTCTGTTGTTTCTCTTTATTTCATTCTCTCCCATCTCAAAGGGATTATTGTCATGCACAAGACAACCAACAGCAGATAATAACTTAGATCTTATGATTTGCCTTCCCAGGACAATTGTCCAGTGGGACTAAATCATGACCCAACATTCGGCAAAGCCTGCCAACTGAGGCAAACTGAGAGTCAATAGTAATCTGTGTCAGTATTCCAGGAGCCAAATGGAGGACTCACCATAAACTCAAGAGTAAAAAAAACTAAATCTGATCCCATGTAGCTCATCTTAAACTTTCGTCTGGTCCTCGATATTACATTTTTTTAGGTGTGATTTTGTCCACGGTAATATCATTCATGCTTTATGGATTCTCATTTTGCTTTAATTAAAACTCAGCGGAAGGGACTAAAAACTGTATAGCCCCAAGACTCAGTGAGGGATTCCGCTGAAATATAGTTTTGAGTTAATCACTTTTTTCTCCACGGTGCAGAGAAATGTGACTCTTTGAATTTAAATTGAAATAAATATCATAAGCACATTTAATAGTAACAGAGAACTACGAAAATTTTTCTGCAGGGACAACATGGTGAATTTAAATTTGCTGAGAGTAAAAAAAAACCTCTTTTTCTGAATCACTGATATTTCAACTATGCTTGCAGAGTTGAAGTTTATAATTTGAATAAATTAGACTATACATAAACTCTTGCTAATGGTGAAAACACCAGACTGTACAGTACTATCCACAGCTTAATGAGCTAGTCAAACATCCCACTTGTCCGCAAGTTCCTTTGGATAACATACTAAGCATATATTCACTTAGGAAATAAATGACTCTGATTGTTTTTTGATTGATCACTACAACAACAGTTATTTGCCAAGCTGCCAAAAGTACTGTATACATTTCTGATGCCATGTTTAATTATTTGAGATGCAGCAAAAAGCTGTACTAAGTTACTTAACTACTTGTTAAAAACTTTTAGTAGCTAAAGAGCTGATCTTTTTTTTTTTTTTTTTTGGAGATGGTGGAGACAAAACAAAATAAAGGACTTAGATTCAGTGGACAGAAATATGTCTCAAGGCAACTGTATATTAGCCAAAACAACTTTATACAGAGTGATACATGTCAGGTCTATGTGTGCCTGTCAGTTGTTCTAGAGTTCTGCATAGATGACTTTCCTGGCAACTCTGTGGATAACAAAGACAATCTGTAACCACAACAATTATATTTTATTACGCAAGTTATGATAGCAAATGTTTTACATCCAGTAACACTGAGCAACATTAGCATACATGAAGATGTTTTAGAGTCACCCTGATGAGTGTAAGTCCAACATTTGCTTCCCTACAGCCTCTGTTTATCTCCACAACTCTTAAGGAAATCTGGTTCTTTGCTGCTAGATGCTCCACTATGTTAGTTGCTAACTCTGTTGCTGTAGCTAGAAATTAGATTATTAAGTGGTGAGACTGATCCAAATCAGTAAAGCTGTGCTAGGATACCAAAGTGTGAAAGACACTAAAACACTCCTAAGCTGAATGGAGTCACAGTGTCAGTCATAACTCTGTCAGGTTTGTCACTGCAACATAAACTGTACTCATTCATTCATCCGTGTGTGTAAAAATATTGAGCAGCTTCAACAGACTAAACTACATAAGAACCAGAAAACCTCTGTACTTTACAACCATATGGCACAGGTTAATGGTGGAGATTGAGACAAATTAATTAAAATGATAAAGCTCCCTGCAGCTGGTAGAGAGCACCAGTAAGTGGGCTCTGGCCCATATTGATAGTTACAGCTCATCTCCCTGTCTCCAACAGCAGCTCCTTCAATTAACCTGCTTCAGACTGCACTGGAGGGGGAGAGGCAGCAGCAGGGATAGCTATATAAAGTAAACTGTGATTAAAGTAAATTTGAGCTCAGACACAAGCATAAAGTAGTGAAGAAAAAAAAAATACTAAGTAGTTAATGTATATAGAACTCAACTGTCTGGTCATGCGCCTCCGACAGTACACAGTCAACAACAACACCTCAAATCCCGTCCCATGAGCACAGTGAACATTGTAGCACCTGCCATTCAGAGGCAATCCGCCCTTTTAGCAGCAGTCCATCCTTTTGCCAGTTGAAATAAACACTGCTCCTCCCACAGCCCCTGCCTGTCAGCCGCTGACAGCCTGGGGACTGATTGGATGACGTCATTGTAAACACACACATACACACACGCGCACGCATTGATGGATGCCTTTGCAATGAATCAAACTTGGGGCATTACCATCTTTTCGGCAGGGCGCCGTCTCCAAAGTTCATCGACAACCATTATTGTACCCAGAGGTACGCCCTCCCTCCTCCTCATCCATCTCTTCTTCTTACTCCACTTTGGAACAAAGCCACATACACAGAGCCTGTGAGAATGCAATTCTGCCTCATCTTCTCCTCAAATGAATGGCCTGACTGCCATCAACAGAATGAATAGAAACTGCACAATGTATGTGGGCGGTTGCCCAGTGGAACATTTTTCAGTATAAAAAAAATGAACAACAAAGCCCTATTCCATGTTGATATTACAGTTCTCATCTGCTGTATAATTATTCATTTGTAATGCAGAAGAAGAACGGCAGTGTCACAGGATTCACTCTCTGTCACAGTAAAATGTCTATTGACTTAGGCTTATGAAAATATGTGATTAAATGAAATGAGTAAATTTTAAAAATAGAGAGGAGAAGAAAAAAACATCTAATTTAACAGTATTTCTCAAAATGTCAAACTATTCATTTAAGGTTTGGAAAGACTGTAGTCATGATTAAAGAAAACCAGTACTGACTGTTGGTAGGAAATAAGAAACAAACAACAGTCTCCGATGTCAAAGATCACGCGCTTTCATGGTCTCAGCCCCTAACCCTAACAAGCTTGTCCACACAGACCTGGCTATATCACATTGCAGATCCGACACTGCGGAGATGATCCACAGCCAATTGTGATGTGCAAATGTCTGTTGGATGCATGAGCAAAACTTCTCATGCAGCTCTTTAACTTTTTCTCACACTATCTTATGGACTTTCTTTTCTTTTGCCCTAAACAGCTTCTGCATCTGTGAGTGACATCCACATTTAGTGATTTTTGAAATTTGTTTTTCTTTGCTATTGAAGTCCTTCACCTAAAGTCCATGAAGCAGGAGAAGAATGCTACAGTTTTCTTCTAATATACAATATTCAGGAGATGAAGATCAAGATAAAGATAAAGTTAAGACAGCATGTAAAACGTTTAGAATTACAACTACCAAGCATCTGTTTAAAAATCAGGTTTAGAGCTACATAAGGATGTTTTAAAAAATGTGTCTAGACAACTGATCAGATGGGTAGATTAGATAGAGACTTTATTAATCCGCACAGAAATTCTGAGTTCAACAGCATCAACAAACTTAGATAAAGGTCGAAGGCATGCAATAAATATTAGAATAATAATAAAAACACTGCTAATAAAAAACACATTAAGAAACTTGGTCAAGTCGATACAGAGTCCAGTGCAAACAGAATGACATATTTAAGGTCGTGGTGTACAGTGTGTGTGTATGTAGCATGTATGTGTAGTGTGTAGTCCGTCAGAGCAGTTGACGTCGCGTTTCCCCTTCGCGGAATTAAAGAGCGCGATGGCGTGGGGGCATCTCCTCAGTCTGTCCTGGAGCAGGACAGTAACAGCAGCCTGTCACTAAAGCTGCTCTGTCTGGAGATGATGCTGTGCAGTGGATGTAGTGGTTGGCCGCAGTCGAGGCCTGCTCAGCATCTGTTGCTCTACAGATGTCAGGCTGTCAAGCTCCGTGCCTAGCAGAGCCGCCTTCCTCACCAGTTTGTCTAGACGTGAGGTGTCCCTCTTCTTGATGCTTCCAGCACACCACACGGCGTGGGGAGGCGACAAACCCACCAGAAGTCTGATAGGGGCTATCTGCAGCAGCTTCTTGCAGATGTTGAAGGACAACCTTCTGAGGAAGTACAGTCGCTCTATCCTCTCCTGCTGGAGCATCCGTGTGTGCAGTCCAGTCAGTTATCATCAGCAGCACTCCTAGGTATTTGTGCATCTGTGCAAACTCCACACCTTTAATGTACACAGGTTCAGGGTGAGCCTGGGCCGCCTGGAATCCACCACCATCTCCCTGGTGCAGTGGTGTTAAGTGCAAGGTGGTTGGAGTCGCGCACCATGTGAGTCCTGGATCAGTTTCCTGTATACTCCTCCTCCTGCTTGCGATACAGCCCATGATAGCAGTGTCATCTCGAACTTTGCACATGGCATAACTCCGAGTTGTGAAGTCCGGCGTGTACAGGGTGAACAGGACCCGGAAGAGCACGGTGATCCCCTTGCGGGGCGGCATACATGCGCTAACCTGATGTCATGCACTCACCCAGTTGCACAAGCGCTGAGGTCTGCCAGCCAGATGTCCGTGATTATTAAAGATCAGCTTCCTTCAGTGGACATTTGAACAATGAAAGCGATGTAGTTTTCTGGCACTGTCAGTAAGTCTGTATTTCTGCCTTTGCTTCTGAGAGACACTCATAATTTACATGGCCTCTTGAGGTCCCTGTCAAGATAAACATGATATTTTGGGCATTTAGACAAATAATCAATACTGTTATTTTCCTGTTGAGCATTCTGAACAAACACCAGTATCAAGGTAGTAGATTTATGGTATAAATCAAGTATAAATATTGGAAGAAACAAAGAAATTTAAATCCACGGTCTCTGATGCACGGAAATACCAGACAATTAAAGTTGTCTGCCTCTCTGTGACGACCAATTACATTTTTCATGTGAATACAGCCCAAGGCCACAGAATCTATTTATTATTTGTGCCTGTATCCATCCAGATGCAGATGTTAAGTTCATTTCATCTATTAGCAAACCAACAACCATGTGCACTCCCTGCATCAATTTCCCTCAAACCTGAGCCTAGACGCACCTTAGTTACATACTCCTTAGACACAATAAGAATATCTGCCCCAACATCTTTCTTAAAGGAAGGAAGAGGGAAAAAACATAATTTTTATAAATAAATAAAACTGCAGAAATACAATTGGTACTTTGAGAAGAAAGTTCTCACTTTACTACCCAGAACAACAGTAGCTGGGCTTGAAATTGAATACTATTTTATAAAAACAGAGGGAAGAGGAAAAGAAGATGGAAACGAAATATAATAAAGTGAATAGTTTGTGTGCAGTGACAGCTGCAAATGCCGTTCCTGAGTGTAGTTAACAATAAACGATGGGCGCTGCCTCTCACTGGCCTACTAACATCATGTGTGACAACTAATTATAACTCATAGTGCTGTAAATAGGTGTATCAGGAAACAATGGTTGTTTGAATAGGAGCTGTCTGGTACTTGTACAGTCAAGATAGATTTTGTGTATCAGTGCAGAGGATTGGCCTGGGGATTGGTGTGAGTTAGTCCATCATTTATATATATATATGTATATATATATATATATATATATATATATACACACACACACACACATATATATATATATATATATATATATATTAATAATGTGGACTATTTCTTTAACAGAGCCTAATAATTTAACACTGTAATAACATTCTGCCTTTAGCGTGGGAACAAACATATCCTCCTGTGCATTAGTGACTTATAAGAAAATTTAAGTTTATGGCTTGTTCCTGGAAATATTTACACACTGACTTCATGGTCTGGGACATAAAACAAACAAGTATATTTTATTACTCAAGTAAGCAGGTCATTTGCAATCACAAAATTATGAGTTCATAGGAGAGTATTTTCATATCGTCAACTCATAAACAACCACCTAGTGACTCCTTGTGTTTTCTTCCTCAAACATCCTGCTATACTTGCTGCAAACTTCTCTGAATGTTACTTAACCATTGAGATGGGAAAGAAGAAAAATCATATTGCCCCTCGCTTCACTGAAGCGAGAGAGAAGATCATAGGTGTCAACACTTCAGCATCACATTTTTAGACTGTTGATTCACCATCATTTCGCCCTAACTCCTCAATACTGATCCCTAGCATGATTGACTCTGCCCTCTCTTCTCTTCATCTACAATCTGCTATTTTAAGGTAACAACCCATAAGCATATAAACACATAAAGGATGATACATTTATTTAACTTGCAGTCACCTTGGCAGTGGAAATTATGTTTGTGGAAAATTCATTATAACAGTGGACTCGGCTGAAACTATGTAGCTTCCTATGGGGCGTAACATAGACACACCTGACAACTCAGCCTGACATCAAGCATAACAAGCAGCAGTCAGACAACTATTTCATCATAAGCTCTACATATCCAGCGTTTGAAATTACAGGCTCAGCTCAACAAATATGCCAGACTGCCCTCTTGAAAATGATTCAGCAATTTCCAATGAGCGAGTATATGATGCAGTACTAATAAGCTGGGTATTGAATTATGCTGGTTCAATACCCTCTTCTGAACTCCTGGCTTCTGCCCAATGTCAAAACTGAAATCGATTTGAATACTTAGGCATATTTCTTATTAGTTGAATTCTTCTTGATTGTTTGTCTACATATTCTTTGATCAGATATTACACAAATCTATGTCACAACTAATTTTGAACAAGTTATTGCTTGTGTTGAGGAAACACTTAAAACTGATGCATTGAGCTGTTTGGAACATTGTTTAATAGAAGGTATATATTCTCAAACAAAAGCGTACCAAAAATACTGTTTTCGTGTAATACTGGAATATATCTAAGTGGCACCAGTGTAAAGATCCATCTATCCAAAGTCCAATTATGGTAACATGCAGACAGGCGGAGTAGGTTGGAAACAGAGGATTTAAATGTCAATATCAGGCTTAAAGCTCTTTTTTTTCAGCAAAAGTTCAGTAGTCTACAGAACGAGCTGTTTCTCCTCTGATGTAGAGTGTTGATTAGAAACACTGTGGTTCAGTATGTACTAACAGTCTCTGTCTGGTTTGCCCTCACCCTGCTGTGCCTCCCACTCACCTTAATTTCCACATTAGGAGGGATGTGGGTGAAAGCAGACAGTCTCTCCACGCGTCAACCAACCAGCAAAGTGGATTATTCCTTCTTCCACAGACACTGGCTGTATTGCTGTTATGTGCACCCACACAGGTGCAAATAAAGGCCGGAGTAATGTACTTTCATAGTATTAAAACATATAGTTCATACATTATAATGAATATGAAATAAATAATTTGCTTTCGTCATTGTAGTTTAACCGCAAAGTATGTGCCTGAGATATATTCTTCATGCATAATCAGCAGCTCTCTGCACTCACCCTATCATAGGTGCTCTGCTGCATGTTGCTGACCGCCGCTTATACTTTTTCAGGGGACTGTCCACATCTTTAACATATCAGCATCCATTCAGCAGGGTGTGGGTAGAGGTAGAGCAGTCAGCGGAAAACTGATTTCTTGTCTAACTGATCAGTAGTTCTATTTAATACATTGTTTTCGGAGCCTTTATACAACTGGTACATGCCATTATTTCTTTTTACTATCATCAAGTATCTTTATGCTATTCCCATTCTGAGTGATTCAAATATTTTGTTTTTGTTCGTTTCATATTTGTTTACAAGTTACAGTGAATACCACTAATTGTTTCTGCAGAACAAGTGCAGTAAATGTCTATGGACAGCTTGCCATTGGTTGGTTCTTTATTGGTATGTTCATGTGCAACTTTTAACAGATACTTTGGGCGAACGTATCTATTGACTGTGCTGGCATTTAGGGTTAGGGTCATGCTGCTGATCTTGGTATTTTTGTATGTCTATTTGTGTAACGGTTGTGTTTCGTCATTTAGTCAGTGCTTGTACATATAAAGCTGATGCTGGATTACAAGTTGCGAACAAGTTTGATAATCATATATCAGGAGATATTCATCTGTAAAACCATTTTGAATCTACGATTATTTGTTTTGTTTTGTTTTTCTCAAGTATTACAGTTTCCATGAGTGATTGGTGTTCGGACATTTCGGGACAGAATTAGGAAGCGGCTTAAACATTTGATCAAGCAAGGTAAGCAAAGTGTTTACTTTCATCATGTTAAATTCCGTTAGCTCAGTAAGTAAAAACATGAAATGCTTTAACCCGTAGCTAACATTGTGTTTTCAATTGACAGTGTTGTTTTAGCACAGGGTGTGGTCCATTTATGGCGTGACATGGCCCACAATCAGTCCGCTCCAGCTGCCTGGCGTCTTCATTTATTAAGGATGGCGTTACTTCTTATAGTTTGTTTCCCACAGTAAAGTCATGTAAACATGATGCTAATGTAAATATGCAACTTCTTTAAAGCACTGTAAGTTTTCCTCAAAATCTGTTCTTTTCTTCATCTTGCTTCCACTTGGAAATATTTCCGCCAGTAAAGAAAAAAAAAACAGCATTCTCAATTGAAATTGTGAGATAAAAACTCATTATGAGATCATTTAAAATAATTTCACCTGGGAAAATGGACAATCTTGACTTGAAATTGTGAGATAAAAACTCATTGGCAGACCGTTTAAAGTAATTTCACCTGGGAAAAATGGACAAATCTTGACTTTTTCATAGTGTGACTTAGTATGGAAATTTTTTCTTTTACTGGCGAGAAGAGGACCCTAACATAGACTGAGATGGGAAAGGCCACAGGCAGGTCCCAAGTCTGATGGGTCACAGATTTCCAGTGCAAGGATGGAACAATACTACAGTGATTTTTGTGGGAGGTCTTTCTACTCTTTGTGAGGAATTTAAAAGCACACAGGAAAACATGTATTCCCAGACATTGCACATGTGAGGTTGCTTTTGAAATCATTTTGCTGTTGGTAATGTGGTCAGGCAGGTACATATAGTGCAGATACAGACAAGCTACCCAAAGATTTTTTAGTACAGAAATCTGACATTGTCATTATGGATAAATGGCAATGTTTTTTGTCATTGTCCTCATCAGATCACCAGCAAGCTAGGGGACTTTCAATTTGTTGTACTGACCTGCTGAATCTGTACCAATCTAAGAAAGACCTTATGGATAAACCCGGTGAACAGGTGGGTGAAGTCCTTTGCCTGGTATTTTTAGAAAACGTGATACTTCGTATATAGAGACTAGAAAAGGTGTTGGCTGCACTTGAAGCCACCTTAGATGGATATACTTCAGTAAAATGGACATCAACAGTAATTGTATGTTCGCCCATCACCGTGGCATTGGTTTACCAGTGTTTAATTTGTAAAAGTAAAGTTATCCACATGATTACGGTAGGGTTTTAACGGCATATTGCACCAGGACTGTTACCAATGCTTTATCTTCATTACTATAAAAGATTTCCTGATTTTTTCTTATAAGTTCACTACAGTACTATACTAATTGAAATACAATACAATACCCATTTCACTCCAGGAAGATGCAGCAAAGTTTTCCTGAAGTTAACAAGTGATTTAGTTTCCATAAATAAATAAACAATTACACAAGTAATAGTAACTGTGGAAAAAGAGAAGCGGAATTCAGTGTGTTGTAATTCCTAATTCCTCAATTACAGTTGTAATCAAGATGAATTTTAGGGCGATGATTGCTTTTATGACTTTAACTCACTCCCTTTTGTCTGTAGGAAACAGCTGGCCGTGTTGGCTGGTGTTCATATTAGAAATACCTTAAACTCATCACAAGGTTTGTGAGGTGATAGCTACAGTCATTAGTTAAACACTGCAATTTGAATGGCAAATCAATGTATTTTCAAGTTTAAATTCAAATAAATAATAAATAAAAATAGAAATGTATTTTTGTTTTTTGAGCTCTCAATAATGCATCTATTTGTTTTTCCTCAGGACTCTGACATTTTGGAATAGTGCTGCAAAATGCATCTGTTGCCATCCTCACCACCCTACAGGGAAGTTCATCCCCAACTTCAGCTGCAGCAGTGTGTAATGTCTCTTTAGAGTATGCTAATTGCCACTAATCACACAGATCTTTGACTTTGGTAATTTGTGTGATAACTGTTTTCTACCACATAGTTTCTGGGCCTGCGCCTGATCTGTGAATTGTGTGAGTAACCAGCCCATGATGTGGAGGCACTGCTGTTAATTTCAGTGTGCAGGTTAAAGAAAATGTTGTGAAGTGGTCAGTATGGCCCCAGGCCCAGTATCTCTTTTTCCTTTTTTATGTTTTATTTGGGCCAACAACCCCTGTTCACTGCAAACAGGTAAATATTTCCAGATATGTTTAGCTTTGAGTCTTTGTTTTTATGCACTATCCATCTACAGTAACATACATTTTCCTTGATTTATGAAGGTAAATTGTATATTTATTCAACAACATCTGTATGTTTTGGTGAAGGTAGAAATACATAGCATTGAGTAATTTCCTTTATTGTACACAGGATTATCCTAATTGTGAACAAGAGATCCAGATTAGCAGCACTCTTGGCAGGGCAGAAACCTTAGTTAAGTCAACAACAGCTTGCAAGTTAGCTCAAAAATCTCTTGCGCCAATGTTGCCTTGAAATCACGATTTCTCAACTTTTTCACACAGTGTACTTGACAGCTAATACCAGCTAATATATCAGCCTGGTTTGTTTATCGATCTCATTCTAGTACATGACCTTCTCCTGTCAAATCATGGTCTTCTGTATTTATCGGCCAAAATTATATATGTTCTTTGACAATAACAGGTATAGAACACAACTCTAAAATCACTTTATAAAGGAAGAACTGTTAAAAATGCACAGAATCATTGAAAAATCGAAAGTATTACACTTGTTGTATGGGGGACCACCGTCCAATTTCAATCCAGCATATTCATTTGATATCACAGGTTCAATAGGTAATAGCCACATATCAATATTTATAGTAATATCCACACCATAAATTCGTCAATTGAGTTCATAGTTTCTGGGTCAAGGATCCAGCTCTCCATTGCAAGACACACACAAAACTGCTGGAATTCTACATGTGTATTCACAATTTATTGATTGCTAAAAGTGAATACAGATGGAATAGAAAACGTGAGATAAAACAGAAGTGTAAGGATGATCAAACTAGCATGGTGAAGTAACTGCAGATGAAATTAGCAGAAGAGTTATATGGTGCAAGCAAATAGTTGTAGTCTATAACTATAATCTATTTGTACTGAATTTTGAGATGTCTATCGATGGCGATTCATCAACCCTTGTCACGAGCAGAATGTTAAAACCAGACTGCAACAGTTCTGCGGCAGCCAGCAGCGTTGCTTGGCATGAAATAGAAAAAGTAGTTTGCTTGGCGATATAGACAAAGAAAAGTTGCTTAAAAGACTGTAGTGGAAAAGAACAAGGTACAGAGATAAAGTGCACAGTGAGTGGCTGTGTAACTTGGGCTGATTTCAATAGCGTTTATCCTTTGCATACCAGAGTTTTATTCTCTTTGAGGATAGTGTCAGGTTAAAAAGCATGAGTGAAATTGGTCTCAGCCAATCAGGATTTGTGGTCCTAACTCTCTTTGTCTCAGTTAGAAGAAATCGATCTCTTAATACACTCTAAATTATTAATCTAGAATGCGCATATCGAAGGGTCGCCTCCACCATGATCTAGATATTGTACAAGGCGAGATATAACTTGGTGGCACTAATACTTAAAGCAAGACAATGCATTCATACAAACATTCATCAAATATATAACTCCCACAAATCTTAATACAATAAAGCTGATTAACTGATAAAGCTGCAAAAAAAATTAATTGTGTTTATCATTAGTAATAAATAGGTGGCATTACAACACATGAAGAATAATCATGTAGTTCAAATACCTATGAGAAACATGTCTAATTTCTTTAGTTGACTTGGTGGTCAGTATGGTCAATAGATGGCAGTATGGTTCCATGACAAATATTTGAATTAATTCCTCATATTACTATCTTAACAACATATTAGAAAATTCAAAGATTTTCACGAATTACTTATAAGCATTTGATCAATAAAACTATGTGCTTTAAATGGTGAGACAGTTATTTCATATAGTTTCAAACCTAGGGAGAAGTGTGGCCAATATTGGTCTGGATACATTGGGACTTGCAATCAATTGCCAGAGATCTGAGTGCAGAGAAAGATAAATGAGGAGAAGACCCTGGTTAGGTCTGTGGATCAGAGTCCAATCACATAGTTCTTTTTCAGGTTACTTTCTTGATAAAGTAACAGTTGAATATTTAATGCAGAGACAGTTTGTTGCATAGAATAAAGTTTTAGAGAATGTTCTATCCTAAGGTCAAATGAACTGTGGTCCATTAGAGTTGATTCTCCTGAGCATGCCATTTGACCTTTGACCCTGGTTTGGGAGGAAGAGTTCTATATCTTTATTCAGGTCATAATTCTCGGTGACTGTACTTTTACCTCAATTGCAGTTCTGGGTACATATTTTCTTTTCTATGAACTCTGTGATAGCCTGATCATAGGTGCCAGGCTGGCGTCAGGCTGATGCAGATGTCACTACAGCAGTGATGAATCTGTATGTATATACATGCAGGTACCACTGCACACACATTAGAGTGTTCTGTCAACTCGCTGGCCAAGCTGCAACACATTACAGGGTGAAAGTAAGCCCCCTCTTGCTCTCAGCTCTGTAGCTCACACTATCCCCTCCCTCTGACAAAGACTGCATCAATAATTAAATCTCCAGCCAAATTCTTGGCTGAGAAATTAATAGAGAGTGTAGATGAAATCGGCTATGACTCATCAAACTCAAGGCAAGAGAGTGGAGCTTGACACTGTGGGTGAATCAAGGGTATGAATATCTAAGAGAATTCGGTTTAATGTCCGTCCTGTGGCCTTTCATTCATTTGATCGGCTTTCTTTCCATGAATCTATTCTGCCCTTCAGCACCGCAGGGACTATGGCTTTATGTGACATGTATAATGGAGAAATCATGGAAGCCGATCATGCACTAATACCACCTGCGTGAGAAGAAAGGTCAGTGTGTCACCCTCCTGTTCATAGAAATCTTATGACATCCAAGCAAAAACACCTACAATAACAGATATATTATTTTTCTGCTGGTGCTGGGACATTACATATTGATGAGGAGTTTACTCAGGCATTTCCTGTTCAAGGAGCAAACAGTGACAGCTGACCCTATTGATCCTTTAAGGTCAGCTCTGCTCTCCTGGCCATGATACACCACAGGAAATGCTGCACAATGGGACCAAACAAACAGACAAATAGCTGCTCCTCCAGTTAACTGTCATTTCCAGTTTAGCAAAGAGTGGCAATTTGTGTTCCTTCTTTACACAACACTACTTACAATAGAACAGACATTTTTGGTGCTTTTTCACCTTTGGCTTCACATCTAACTTCGTGTGGATGGATAACTACAAAAAGTCTTATCCTTTTGCCTCAACTCTTTGTCTCTCCCATCTTCCACATTCATGCTGTGTGAAACCACCACATTGTTCAAATTCTGGAACTTAACTTTAAATTCTACTGGAAGTTTACAAAGATACCAAATGTGGCGAGCACGGCTTTTCTAAAGTGATCTACAAGACATCTAGAACATTTCCATTTGAGGAATAGCGCGGCCATCAAAAACACAGGGTCTTGGGTTTAGATGGCATTTCACTCAATATCAATTTTGAAAACTTTGAAATTAAGTGAGGCTATTGGGTTGTCTGATAAGTATGTTGATTTGCCAAATACCAATGTTATTGCATTGCAGTGTAATATTTACTACAGCCATTTCAGAATGATGGTGGAATGATGAGTTGAAAACAAAGAAACGAAAACAACAGTTTTCTTCACAAATGGGAGATCCTAGGCAATATTAGAACCAATTTCACAATTAAAAATATATTTTTCTATAAAGGAAATATACTGCAGTGTGCAAGATGCCAACAAACTGAACTCCATGCCATATAATATAAAAAATAGATGAATTAGTATGTCACAGTGGTTTTCAAGTGCACACAAGGCAAAAAAAAATGTAAGTGGCATTAACCACATTACTGTTACATACATTAATCAAAACATGCCCAAAAAGAACTGAGACATCATTACTTACATGAAAATATAAATAATACTTTCACCTCTGAAAATTCATGCTTACAGATTATAAAGTAAACCACAGTGCAGTTTTGCTTAAGTGCCAAGTCAGCCTGTATCCCAGCCTTGCATCTGGTACAGAGTCTTTCACTGAAGAGACACACCATCATATGCTTTGCAGCAGAGATGACCACCTGGGGCATCATCATCAGCTGGCTGTGAGGCCAGGGATACAGCTCCAACTCAAACAACCCAGAAACACGGTTGAGTTGATCCAGGCCCCAACACACAGGACCACTCCTGTCTCAAAACTTCTGGCTTGTGTTCTCAGCAACCGACTAAAAAACAAACAAAAAGAAAAGTCTCACTTGGAAAATAAGGGACACAACAAAATGAAGTGACCTCAAGTAAGGCTCACTCTGGAAAAGGACAGACACTTTGGTCCCTTCATATCAGGATAATAGCTGTTGAAATTGGGTAGCTCTGGAAGGAATAACCAAGGCTGTACTTTCAGAAAGTGTTAAATCACAAAGAACCATCATCAGTTCCATTACCCAGCTACCCCAATGCATTTACAAAGGGTAAAATAATCAGAGGAAGCCACTTGACTGTGCTCTGCTGCCACATGAAACACTGCAGTTCAACAGCAGCACACCTACGGGATCAGGGTGAGACAAAATCAGAAGTCAGGCTGAACTGTTTTCACTGTTGCCTCCTGCACATTTTCCAGCCCTCTCTCACACATCTTGGTTTTACAGTGACATGAAACATCAATTTGGGCGATTTTGCCATGGCATGTGTATCTATTATTATCTGCTCTAGAATACATACATAAAATAAATACATTTACATACATAAAATAGATGTTTGGAGTAAAGGGTCTGCAATGTACAACGGATTATTCCACATAATGGGAAAACTATCAGCGACATAATGAATAGGCAAAGAGAAAAAGTTTCATGGAGGGAATGAATCAGAAAAAATGCAACTGCAGTTCCACATCAGGAGAAAATGGAGCAGGTGAATGGATGGAGACAGAATGTCACGGAGATCAGACACTAATATGGTGTCATTCCCTCATGTTGCCGTCACTTATCTATAGCGAGGATTATCTGATGGACAGACAAAGACCTCTCCTCTCTCGCCCTCTCCTGCGCCCTACTACTCTACTACTCTAAACTTGCATATTGCAAAATGGGCAATTATATTTATTACTGTTGCTGTTATTAAAAAGCTTTCTGATGCAAGTGTACTTTTAACTGAGTCATATCCACACTTTCCTTAATCGAGGGTAGTTTATAGAAGATATTTTAAATCAGTTGGCAATTTCTGCTTTCACCTGGGACAATCTTTCAGGACTTTGGGGTTCACATATCTGTAACCACTGTCCTCAAATTGCCTCTGCATCAATGTGATATATATATAACTAATAGCTAGAGAACTATTGGCAAGCTAGTATTTTGCTTGCTGTCTCGTGAATATCTTGTAAAGACATATTTTTCAATTGATTTAAGCACAGGTCAACCTTTTACAGGTACTCATGAGAGGAAGCATAATTCCTGCATTTGAGTATCAAACACTGCCTGTTGTTGTAAATAAATCATATACCTCCCAGCAAACACCAGGCTGCAAATTTAAGCATTTGGCAAAATGTGGAGTGTTTGAACTCAGTGAGCATATGAATAGACTACTGAGAAAAGATTATGCTGCAGAAGTGGTTTGAGAACTACTTACATTTAATACCCTTTTTTGTGAATGGGTGGAATCTTTGCCAAACAAACTGCTGTAGTCCCGCATGCAAGGATAAGTGTTTGATACTAAAAACATGTGTAATTGGCAATTCCTCTATACCTATGATATAATGATATAATTCCTTCATTTCCTATTCTATTTTTCAATTTACAAAACTATTTTTCATTCTTAATATTTACTGGTGGGATGAAATGGCCGTTTATTTCTACAAAAATATCATCGTACTCCTGGTCACTCCTGCATGTTTCCTTGCGGTATCTTATTCTTTCTATCTTTATTTCATCCCATGGTCCTCCATCTCCATAGTGTAATGAGTCAGTTAATTCTCTTGTTCTCTACCGACTAAGGTGTGATGATTTTGTTATTCACCATCTCTTCTCTGAGGCATTGGTAGAACAGTGAGGCTTTGTTGGTTGACATTGTCAGATAACTGCATCTGTGGTGCATGAAAAGGAAGAAGAATATCCATCTGTTAAAGTTGAGACTGCTGTGATGCGCCGTGATTCAGAAATGATCTGACCGTATAGTGCTGAAAACTGTATTGTGATGTGACTGATGATGAACTCTGTGTCCTGAGTAATCCTTTACACCAGGGTTGCCAATTATAATGGCCTTCTGGTGTGTGACGCGCCTTCCTCTCAATCTGCACTCACGCTGCCGACAAATCTCCTTGCAAAACCAGATGACGTTAATGTTGAACGCTCAAGCTCCTGGCCGGAGGTACTAGCCAATCATGGTACAGTGAGGGCGGGAGTTGCTGCATGACTTACAAAAAACTTAATGTTAAGCAGCCAGGCCCGTCAGCCAGTCACACTCCCATCGCTGGCTGGCGGAAAGTGGCAAGATATCAATCATGGAATCACGAACTTATACTTATATTATGTATCTCAGTACTGTGAGTAAGAAATGAAATACAAGTTTAAAATTGTAAGCTATGTAAACAAGCTAGCTAGCTTACATTAGCTGTCTATAGTCAAGTGCACAGCAGAGAGAAGAATAGAAAATAACATGTGCATTGACTGGGCTGATCAGTACTTATAAACTTTGTTATTCAGATGGCAGTTTATTGAGATACTTCAAGGGCAAAGAAAGAGATGATGACAACAAAATGTTCAGAGGCAGGATGGAAGGGCAGGGGATGAGATGGGAAAATAGGTGAGACCTGGGTGCAGTGTTCAGAGCCAGTTCCTCACACACAGGTAACTTAGCTGAGCTCTGGCCCCATCGTCAAAAGTTTCATTAGTAACCAAAGTTACTAATAGCTGTTTTGTTATGTGCTGCTGCTGATTGCGGTTTATCATCAATATGTTAGCAGCTTTCATGCTACAGACCATGTGATGGTGATTTGGGTCCAAATATGTCTACCAATTTAGGTACTTTTCCATGAGTTCAGTACTTAGCGTCAAAATCCTCTCAGCCGTGCCATGGTGGCAGCCCTTTAACAGAGTGAATGGTGGCAATACAGAGTAACACTGGCGAAAAAATGAAAGTAGTAGATTTGAACTGCAATTTTCTCATCTTCCCTGAACTCTGACAGTATAACAGCATCTGTCTGCTTCAGGTTCCTGTTCAGGCGGACTTCTATAGACAGCACCAACCTCCTGGCAAACCACTAATCAATGACTGAGTCACTGCGTGGAGTGATCCTCTCTGTTCCTCTTGCATAATTATTTTCTCTGACAGTTAATATTTTTTCAGACTCATCATCTGCCAACTGTAATCCTTGGCTGTTTGACAGATTTACATTCATTTTCTTCAGTAGGCATGGGCTGCGGGCATTTTGTGTTCACTCTTTTTCTGTCGCAGCAGAACATGTTTGTAGCTTCCTGGCTCTGCAGCTTAGCTGGGCAACAGGAACAGGCTGGTTAAATGATTAAGTGATAAGCTCTCTGTCATTGTCTTTACTCGGCTCAGCAGCCTGTTAAGCTAAACAATCCACAAGGCAGGAATCTAAAATGCCGTAGGTACACTAATACTCGCTCCATCCAGAGATGGACATGATGAAATAATTTGTACCAAAATGTATATATGCCGTTAATACAGTATCCTTTCTTTTGCACTCTGGTCATGAATAAGAGAATAACTACAAAATATTTGTTTTGTTGAACTGGACTTTGTTTACCAATACGGAAAACACTGTATAGATTCGGTGTATGGTGTGTATAATAGCAAATGGGCCTTCAAGCATCAGTGTGTGAAGAACTGGTCTTGCCGCTGTGTCCCGGCAAGAAAAAAAAAAATACGACATCTGACTGGAAACTGGGAAGAGACAGCTCAGAAAAACCTCACAAAACGTAATACAGGGTGAGACACCACTATCTAGCTCTGTGGTCTTGGCTAAATATGTTGTGGGAGACAAATCAATATTCTATCTGTTGATTCTTGCAACATGGAAGAAAAGCGCCATCAAAACAGAACCCATGTTTTCTTCTTCTTGAAACTACAAAGAGAGAAAAGGAAGGAGAGACAGCTGACATTCAATTTACTGACGAAAAGTTTGGCGATCATTCTTATTCCTTCTTTGATTTTCTTTCTGTGTGGAATTGCTCTGCTTTGTCAGCGAATCTGCATCCCATCTGAAGAAAAAATAAATGCAGTGCAGATAAAAACAGCCTCAGCTCTCCTTTCCCCCTCCCAACCATTGAACACTTGAGCTTTTCTATACTTTTACCACTCTCCCACTCCTCTGTTTATTCCACCACACACACACTTTTCATACATTGGTTAGAGATCAGGCCACAGCGCCAGTGAGGAGAGAGAGAGGTGAAAGCTTCTTTAGTGGGTGCTTCTAGGATAGGCATGTGGGTGGATTCAGCAATCAGACCCACCACCAGTACTAATACCAGCACTGCATCACGAAAGACAGGAGAGTGAGTGTAAAGTTTAAAAAGGCGAAAAGAGATGGATGGAGGATAGAGGCATGAAGCTCTAAGAATAAGCAGCAGCTTCACAGTGTTGAGACTGAGCTCTGGTAGGATGCCTGAGCAGTCCCACCGTGAAATTAGCTGGGTGGTGATGGTGCCGTGTGTTGGTGTGTCAAGTACCCAGTGCTGACTCATATATGTTATTTTTCACACCTCTCCGATATTAGAGGTGGCATAATGTTCATGTCTCTAACTTGTGGCATGTCTTCATTTTGTGTCCTCCGGTATCATGGGTGGAATATAAACCTGGAGGCTCTGACTGTAAACTATGATGGATGTTTACAACACAATTTTGAGTAATAGTGTCACTGTTTTACAACCTCTCTGATGATCCACCTTGATCTGACCTTCATGCCCCATCAGATCTCATTTTGAATTCGGTGCAAATCCATGGTGGCATTGGCTGATATATACATAACCGGTAGTTGAGCAGCTTACTTACATCAAAGTGTCCATTTACTTTATGGTTATAAAGTTAGATTTTGATAGAAGGCTCACCCCTCTTGTACGACACATATGAACAAAGTCAGCAATACCAACCAAACTTACATATTTAAATTGTTGGCAGTATCACTTTACAATAGCCAAAGTATAGGTTACAAAGATTGTAATGCATAAATTAAACTGGCGCTTCAATCACCTGATGCAAGTACAACTTCAGCACTCAGAACTGACATTGCAATGCTCTGTTAACGACCATGAAAACTATAACATCGAATCCATGTTGTAATAAACCAGAATTATCTCTACAGCAAAAACCTCAGGTTGAACAATATTCTTGATACACAACTTTCATCGTATTTATGTTTTGTCTTTATTAAATATTGAGGATAGACCCATTATTATTGGCGGGCGGTGTGACACCGATATTTAGCATTTTTGGCATGTCGTTTTTAAAATCAATGGCCAATAAGAGATCAATTAAACTGGGCTATTTGGCTCCAGGCTGGCATATCTCTGTCTGCAGTCACTACTCTGTCTCAGCATTCACCCGGCACCATACGGTTGGTTACACACACAGTGCTCACACACTGAACAACTCTGCTTTTGCACCACAATCTGGTGCTGCTCAGTGGGACTACTAATTGATTTGAGACTCACATTCTATTACAGAATTTTGTTAACTGTTTATTTACTATAAAACTTCAGGAAGCTATTTATTTATTTATTTAAAATTTCAGTTAACTTTATAAAGTGCTGACCCTAGAGACTCCTGCACTTTTGTTTTGTCTAAAATAAAAAAACATACATTCAACAAACATGTTGCAAATCTGAAAAGCTGTTTAAAAACATATGCTTAAGGCATTTTAAACAAAGTTAAGTGTTAGGTTGTATTATTCAAATTTTTGATGCCAATATTTTCACTGTTACCTGCAAATGAATGCTTCGGCTCCTCGGTTATCAGCCTCCTTGACTACTGTAATCTGTATCGGCCTAGAAAGAGCACTGGTCTATCACTAAGTAAATATGCAAGATAATGTTTGTGCCTATACACATAAAAGGGGTGAGACCATTTGCATTATCCTAATATTTTATGTAAATCTCATGAGTTTGAGTAAGAAAAGGATAAACTTACTTTTGATACAGGCTATAAATTATTTTTATCGGAACTGAGAGGACATTGTTGGACATTGAAAACCTCTGGGTGCTTCACAAATCTGCTTTCTGTCACAAAAAACAACACAACAACAGAGATAGTGTGTGTAAATTGTGTCTCTGAGGCTGAATACTGTCCACAGATGAATCCTGTGCAGGAACTGCACACAGAAAAACTACTTTGCCATGACTCACGGAGACACAGGCTCGCTAGAAAATGCCCAGAGATGACATTGAGCTGGGCAGACCTGACTTACCCTCCACTCACTCTCCTCACCTTCACTCCCTCTTCTCTTTCTCATTTGTCTTCATCAACTCTGTATGTGTGATTTTTCAGTGTTGTTCTCTTGTTCCGCGTTTTTCTTTTCTTCCTGTTATCTTTCCTGTCCTTCATTCTCAAAACCTGCCTGCCTCTTTTATCCCTGGCTCTCCTTGTCTGTGTTTTCTCCCTCCATCTCACTCTCTTTCTCCACTGAATTGCCTATGCATTTATTCCTCTATGCTTGCCTGCTCACTAATGGCCGTGGCAGGTGTTCTCCCAGGTGCCTGAACACAACGGCCCCGGCTAAGAAGCCCTGGCATCAGCACCTTGACCCTCCCCTGCCATAGTCTGCCTCAAGACCCTGCAAAAAACTGCAAAGCTGGCATGTACACACTAGACTGCCTCAACACACATGTAGACGCACACACATATATAAAGAAAGCAAAAAATACATCCAGCCCTTCATCTCTTCTGTTCCAGACAGTGCTTGTTTTGTATTTTGTGGTGTGTGATTTAACTGGTTCAAGTTGGGGCCAAATCAGCCTAATATCCTTAGCTTCATGGATAGCCCAATGGATAGCAAAACAAACAAACCACACACCCAAACACATAAGGCCCTTAATAGCCTAGCTACAGGAGATAGTAGACACTAAAAGGGGAAGCTGATGAAGATGTGGACAGCAGTGTACAGCAGTGTCTCAAGCACGCTCCCACTGGAAAGCCTTGTTCAGTCCTAATAAATGAATGGGAGAGCAGAGAATGGGTACTGTGATTAGACTTGGAGTGGCCTCACCTGGGTTTGCTTTTCAACTGAAATAAAAGTCGCCTCAGTGCATCAGTGGGCGACTTTCACCTCGCCCCCAACAACAGACAACTTTTATCGAAGGGTAAAGCCAGTCATGCTTGTAATCCCACAGGGCTGGCCTCATTTCTACAGGTCAGCTTGGTTCCTGAGTGTAGATGATGCAGTTAACTTTCACACTGACAGTCGATACTGCCATCAAATAAGGTCATATCTTTGACTTCTAGTCCATGCCTTGTTTCTTCTAGACTGATTATTGTAATGTTTTGCTTCAGGATCACCGCTGCTAGCACCAAAAGTCCGCAAATGGTCTAGAATGCAGCTTAGAATGCTGACCAACTTTGGTGAAGGTTTGACCATATTACCCCCCGGGTTTTAGCCTCCTTCACTGGCTCCCTGGTCCATGTTAGATCAGACTTTTAAAGTCTCTTAATGATTCTATATAAAATTCTCAAATGGTGGGCTGCCTCATACTCAGTCTGATCTCTAACCTCCTATATCTCCCTCCCTGCTCTGCGCTCTCAGAGTGCAGGGCTGCCATATCTGTCCCCAGAGTCAAAAGAAGAAGCCAGCAGGCTGCAGGGCCCCTATCGGGCCCCTTCTGGAACTCTCCCTATTGATATTGTGAGACAGGCTGACTCAGTTGAGGCCTTTAAATCCAAACTAAACTCATCTCTTTATGCCTTAACTTTTAACTAGTACATATTATTCTGTCTCCATTTTTCCCCGCGGTTGCTTTCAGTCTCTGGTAGTGCATCAGCTAAGAGATTAATAGTTAGCAAATGTCATGATGTCCTGCCGACGAGATTACTTTATTAACTGTCTTAACACGTTGCATCACTTTAACTGTGTGTTCTTCCCCGCCGTGCCCAGGCTGTGCCTCTCCTCTCACTGTCTCTACTGCAGGGTCTCTGCCTCCAGAGCTGAGGAGTCTCCTGCTGCCATGATCCAGCCCAACCTATGATGACAATAATTAAAATATCAAAAGTTGTTGATAGTAAAGTATTAATGTACCATTGTTTGTTATTATTATTCCTTTAGCTGTACACAATAATTCACACATTATTACTACTACCATTTCCACCTTGACTTGGTCTCTGTATCATCAGGCTGTCCCTCTCTCCCCACTCCCCCATCTCCCCAACCCCTCCTCTGTCTAAACCTAACCGTCGAGTAGATGGCCCAATCTTGAGTCCGGGTTCCACCTATGTTCCGCCTCCTTAAAAGGAAGCTCCTCGCCACAGCCCGCCCAGTGCGCTTCTGGCTCATGCGGGATCTGTTGGCTCTCTGTAAATTTTATAAGATAGAGAGTACGGTCTAGACCTGCTCTATATGTACAGTGCCTCGAGATAACTTCTATTGTGAATTGGCGCTATATAAATAAAATTGACTTGACTTGACTTCAGAAGTCAAGTACACTGTATGCTTAGCATTTAAGCGGTTTATGTCGTAAGAGCACTGTAAGGTGACAATAAAAATGAACCTCTACTTGTTGCCTTTTTAAAAGTGGTTAATGATTTTGTCATCTACATTTCAATAATATGCTATAGGTAAAATAAGTGAATAGAGAACAAAAGTTAAAAAGTAGCTTTAATTATTTTTTAGACCATCACAGTGCATCACAACTTGTGATCTCGTGAAAAGTCCTAAATATCATTTCAAATATCATAACATTTCTGCAATTCAAAGCACCATTGATCTGAATATATGATTGGTTTGGTTGCAAATCTGTTTCCATAAATGTCTTTTCTGGAGCAGAGTGTGGACCACAAAACCAAATACACCTGAGTGAGGGGGTCTATGATTGATTCCAGTCAACTCTCTAGGAAAATTATTTTATGCAGCAAAGCAGCAGAGTTAACGTTAAGTGTTTTGACTCTGAACTCACCACTCCCTGTAGCATACAATCCCTGCAGACCCTGCAGAGAGAGATTGGGGACTGATGATAAAAGATATCTTCTTCACAGACACTATAGAATGAAAGGAGGTGGATAGTGGGGTGATGGGGTTGATTAAAGTTCAGTGACAACAGTGATAGTTGTGAAAAGAAACTTGCAGAGCAGTGACAAAGCTTCAGCACTTGGAGGGCAGAGGGTTAGCTCTGTAATTTTGACACCTTAAATAGACTGCAAAATTGTAAAGGTGCTTTGGACAGGTTTGAAAGAGAGTGGGGCATGTCACATGTGAATGTAGTGGTGCAGCTCTTGTTGACTACCTCTACAGACAAAATGCCTCACTGACAAACTGTCAAGAGTTACCATGCAGTCTTTTTCCTTGGAGTGTAGTGTATTCTTGGTATTCCATATATGAGCAAACAGTTCTTTATTATTAAATACTCAGGAACTACAAAAAAAAGAATATAAAATAAAAAAACAAAAAACAATTACATAGTTATTAAATGTACATGTTTGCACTGAACCGAATGAAAGGAATTAGTCAATGATTTGTTAACATCCATCTCTGATATAAAACAGATATGCTTTTTTACATTTTTGGAACCATTAGAGATCACACTCCATCAGTCCATACACCCTATGTAATCCTTTTTCCCTCTGTATATTGAAATGGTGTGCTGATATAATTTCCTTGTAATGTTAATAAAAAGCTACATTTTGACTAGGAAAACTCAGGGTCCATGACGAAGTGCAGACAATCAAACTCAAGTTCGGACTCAAACAAACAAATCCAGTGTGAAAACAGCCTTAGTCTCTGACAGGTGGTTTGGATATTTAAGCAACATATCTCTGGTTCAGGAATCTAAACTAAATGCCTTGGAGAAATGAGCCTTTGATGTTGAAGCAGAGGCTGGGACTGGCAAGTGGGAGATTTGATTTTGTTTTCCATTCGGTTATACAACAAAAGAAAGGGAGTATTTTAAGATGCTGCTCTCTTCTGTCTCTTTGGACAGCTTTTGTTTGCTGCCAGATGAGCACTGGGGGCACAAACCCTCCTCTCTGCTTCATTGGGCAGTTTGTATAATGTTCTCATTGAGTTCAGCATTGGCATCACGGATGACACCTCCACATTGGCCAGAGTGAAGAAGGATCTACCTCATTTGTCCCTATAGCTCACAATAAGCTGAGGATGTGTGTGTAGGCGTGCAAGAGGGAGAAAGACAAATTTTGAGAATTAAGGTAACATGTTTGTGGGTATTTGTGTGTACACTCACTGTATATGCATCTATGTATGCATGAGGATGCTGAGATAGCAGATGCTTTTTTCAGGGTAAAGACAACTGTTTCACCGAGCTGCAGAGAACAACACACAGCCAGGGTGAAAACAAATGAAAACCCTCGTAAGTCAACTTCTCGCCTCCGAAACTAGACAACTAGGACATGCAGACAAAGGGCACATTGATATCGGCAGTGACACACGGGTGGCAGCTGTACGCATCATGTCATTCAGTTGTGGCTTCTGTGAAAGGGGACTTTGTCCGATAAAGTCGAGTCTGGTGATGTGCTTTCATCCTGTGGGGAAATGCATAAAATAATGCAGGCTGGCAAATTAAATTTTTAAGGTACTCTTGGTAACTTTAAAAAGATTCAGAAAATTGAAAAATGGTTACATATGCTTGTGAACAAAAGACTATTGAAGTTTGACTCAATCAGGATAGTGCAAGTAATTGTATTTTTTTCCCTTTAACAAAGTTGAAAATGTAGTGAAGGTGAATAATTAATATCCCTACAGGCCATGTTTGCCTTGTGGGTTTTACAATCCAACACCACCACTTCCATGTTCCTCAGCAGCCAATACACAAATCTCAAATGTCAGAGCTTCCTTCAATGCACATTCTAAAAAGTAATTCAGGGGACCTTTTACAGCCACTTAATTAAATGCATGGTTGCGACATGAAAATTCTAATTTGTTGATTTACACAAACCCTCTTAGTTGCAAATATTATTTTGATAAGTTGTGTTGAAACAATAATGTTGGTAATAATATCAGCTTAATATTGTGTGTTATTTAAATTCAAATTGCTGCATTTATTTTTTTTCATCTGAAACAAATTTGAAGTTGTGGTAACTTAAAAAAATTGGCTTGACAACTTCATTTTTCTCAAACTTGGTTCAGGATTTTAAGTCCCCTCCTCGACTCACTTAACATGCCTGGACAAACAGACATCGGCTTTCACTGC
>BRZM01003572.1:0-18326 GCA_033238685.1 Lates japonicus
AGTAGTTCAGCCTCTGTCCAGCAGAGGGCGCTCCTTAAATTCACTGTTGGTTTGATCTATTGCTGCTCCATTGAGCTATTATTTAACTAAACAATAAAACAGTTCGAGGTAACAGAACTGTCTACAGTGAAAAGAAAACAGAGGTAAAGTTTATGGGCCTCACAAATGTTTTTAAGTTGTTTTGCATCTTGCTGCAGACATTTTGTGTCTCTTTGAAATACTTTAATTTGTTGTCTGTTTGTTTGATTGACTGTCTAGAAAGAAATGTTAGCTGTCACTTCATACAGAGGTTCTGGTCCAGAGGCGTTTACCTGGGTCTGTACCTGATGGGTCCATTCAGTAACAAGCCAACTATCTATCAACTTCAGACCCAGGAAGAGAGGCCACCCCTCTGTCTCTGCCTCTGGTTCTTTGTGGAAAATTTGGTACAAAATGCATCACGAAAATGGATATATGAAATTAATTAGAATTTCTGACTAAAATTTATGGTTATGGAAAATTCTGTGAAGTTAAAACTGGATCCTGAAGAAGGAGAATTTAGTTTGTTGACTGCAGAGTTCAGAGGATTTTGACCAAAACATTAAGTGGTGGTTTTACTGCCACCATGTGGTCAGTTGATGGAGTCTCTGTGGCTTCAGCAACTGGTGAGATTTAAACACTGTTTGCTAAGTCTGGCTGTTAAAGAACAAGAGCAACAGTAAATCCTGTTTAATCTGTTCAGTCAGTTGTTATCTGTCTTTACAGCTGCTGTTGTGATGATTATTTTCAGCAGGGTTCGTGGTGTGGCTCTGAGGATGACAGGGTTGGTCAGTCCATCACTCTGGTTCAGACTGAAATATCTCAAGAAGTGTTGATGGACTGTGATGAAATGTTGTTCAGATGTTCATCTTCCCCTCAGGAGGAATTTTAACTTTAGTGATCCTCTCACTTTCCATCATCAGGCGCCATCATCAGATGGTGAGTGTGTTAACATTGTTGTAGAGAACGTGTTGGAATTTAGGTCAAAGCACACTGTACAGCCTCACAGGATAATGTGTTGTTCATGAAGGGAACACAGATGAGGCATTCAGGTGATGGTTCAGGTAATGGCAGTAATAAAATCAAAGTACATAATAAAACACAACTACAAACAAAGATAAATAATAAATATTGTATATTATACTGCATGATACATGAAAAATGAGCATGTTGTATTTTATCTCAGAGCATCTCTGTACACAGAGCTGTGGGTGTGACTACAGATTCTGGTCTGTCTGGTTTTTTTTCCACCTGCATATTTTATAGTTCATTTCACAGGTCGCACCATATCTGAGAATCAGTCTGACTCTCCTCTGCACCTCCTTCCTTCAGTCAAACAGGTGGAGTTTGTCCCTCAGAGATGATTTAAAGGCAGAAACCAGAAACAGCTCAGAGGACCACCACACCTTTCTGCTGTAAGTACTGATGATGTTTTCTTCTGGCTTTGAGACAGGGGTTTCTTCCAGATAAACAGGCTACAGGGCTCTGATCCCCAACCTGATTCAGGATAAAACCTCAGCCAACAAAGAGATCCTGTCAGTTAACACGCTTCTTTTTAAGGGTTTAATTTGTTGCTGTTTGTTCTATTTGTTGTATAATCATGGTCAGAGTTTTGGAACTACAGCTCCCATAATTTGGGGTGAAAAAAATGTGTAATGTTGCCATGGATTCAGTTAGTTAGCTGTGGATTATAACATGGATTACTGTGATACTGAAGAAAACCTAAGGACTACTATTATACTTGTTACTGAGAGGATTTAAAACATGTAAAATTATAATTACATCAGCATGTCTGTGTCAACACCTCTGAAAATGACTTAATGACTGAGATAAACCTCAGGAAGTCTGGTCAGGACTTAGATCCAGTTTGTCTCTCTACTGTGTTTCCAGTATATTCAACTCACAGAGCTTATCTAATTTTCTGGAAAATAGATGAATAAATAAAAAACTACCTGGTGATGTTTGAAAAACCCAGAAGGTGGTTTAACAACATTTACTGCTGTTTTTCAGATATTTTCAGAATCTTCAGTCTTTATCTAATCGTAATGTAACGTCATACAAGTTGGTTAAAAGCTGGTTTAAAAGATGTTTCAGGTTCCACGACAGTAAATGCACAGTCACCTTTAGATTCAAGTCTAGATTTAGAACCTGTGAGAGGAGCTGTTTATGTTGATTTAAGTGAGAACCATGTACAAACAGTTTGTGTTCTGTAGGTCGGAGATATGGTTTTGAGTTCTATAAGCAGTTACTAAAGTTTTGACCTGTATTTTGGAAGCAGTGGGTAATCTGATCTCCTCTCTTCTTGTTTCAGTTAAAAGTTGATCAGATACATTTTGGACTAATTGCAGCCAGTTTATTATAGTTTATTTAGAATATAATTGCATTGATCCAGAGGGGATTAAATCAGGGCACAAATAATTTTCTCCAGGTCAGACAGGAATGCTTGGACTTTTAGAGATACTTCACATATAATAAAAGCAAGACTGAGTAAACCCTTGTACTTGGTTTTCAATGTTGAGACTTGAATCAAACATTACTCCCTATTTTCTGTCAGGTGGTTTGGTTTTGTTGGCATTAAGTCTTCTATTAATACAGTTACCTGAGTCTTGTCTTTATTAACCTTAGCATTAGCATTTAAAATCATCAAAGTTATTCTTTAGGGAAACCAAGAATCTGTAGGTTTGACAAGAAAATATAGTTGTGCATCATTTGCATAAAAATATAAAATATATTGTGTTCACTGATTAGTGAAAACAAGGTCTCAGTAAAGTTCATAACAAAATGGAATGTCGGGTTCAACCAGCAGCATGAGCATGTTGTATTTTATCTCAGAGCATCTCTGTACACAGAGCTGTGGGTGTGACTACAGACTCTGGTCTGTCTGGTTTTTTTCCACCTGCATATTTTATAGTTCATTTCACAGGTCGCACCATATCTGAGAAATCAGTCTGATTCTCCTCTGCACCTCCTTCCTTCAGTCAAACAGGTGGAGTTTGTCCCTCAGAGATGATTTAAAACCAGAAACAGCTCAGAGGACCACCACACCTTTCTGCTGTAAGTACTGATGATGTTAATCCCACCTGTCCCTGTCTCTGGTGCTTTGTCTCTGGTGTTTTTAGTTAACTTCTCTTCATGTTGCAGACATTTTGTGTCTTTGTGAAATGCTTTAATTTTGTGTCTGTTCATTGTTTTTGATTGACTTTCCAACAAGAAATGTTAACAGTCACTTCATACAAAGGCTCTGGTCCCAGGGCCTTTACCTGGGCTTGTACTTGATAGGGCGATTGAGTAATCCATCCATGATAACTACCTATCAATGTCAGACCATGGTAGGGGGAGCACCCATCTGTCTCTGCTTCAATTTTGGACAAAATTTCAAGTTATTAGAAATTCTGTGAATTTTAAACTGGATTCTGATACAATGAATCCTGAAGAAGAGGAATTTTGTAATACGGTTATAGTTTACAGTTCAAAGGTTATCAACCAAAACATCAAAGTGGTGTCTTTACCGCCATTTACCGGCTTGTTACAGAAAGCAGGTTTAAGAAACTTTGAGCCCAAACCTGAACTCTGAGCTGATGAAGCCTGAGATGGGTGATGGGAAGTTTTCTGATCTAGAACATTTTTGCCAATACCTATTCCAACTTCGTCCAATTGTCTCCAGTTCAGACTGAGTGATGGACTCCGGAGGGGTGATAGAGGTGGCGGCGCTCGGCCGACCTTTCCACCTCGGGATGCTGTACGACTGCCGCAGAGACTTACTCATCCCTGGTAAGGATCCACATGTAAAGATACTTGATGCATCACAATCAAACTTTCAGTCGTTAAAGTCACATATAACAATGTTTTCATTTCAGATATTTTGATCAGTTTTGTTCCATTTTTATCAAAGATCCACTTTATGTTTGCCTATTGTCTGTTCATCCTACTCTTGTGAACACAATATCTCAGTAATGCCTTGAAGGAATTTCTTCAAATTTGGTACAAGCATTCACTTGGACTTCAGAATGAACTGTTGTGATTTTGGTGGCCAAAGGTCCAAGGTCATGGTCACTGTGACCACACAAAACACATTTTGGCCATATCTTAAGAATTCACATGCTAATTAACTGCAACTGGACTGGTTAGCAGAGGAATACAACCACAAGGTGGTAATGCTACTTAATAATTCTAATTACTAGTCACTAGTAGCTGTTTCCTGCTGCACCAGACAGATATTTAGTACCAATAAAACAGTGGAAGAAAACAAACATATATGCTATAAAACATATAGTAATATGATTCTATCTATCCTTTGACACACAGGGCCAGTACAGTGATTTAAGGATGATGGAGTATTTCTGTCTCTTGTTTGGACAGAAATCCTTTCCATTCTTGCTATGTTTTTAAGGTGGTAGTCAGATGATTTTGTAATTGTCAGAGTCTGAAACTACACCAAGATTTCTGACTTGATTTTTAGGTCTTAGTGTCATGGATTCATGGTGAGCACTGACTTTTAATCTTTCTTCGGTATGGCCAAAATCAATGATTTCATTGTTTTCTGTTATGTAGAGTTGAGTGTTGTCTGCAAAAATGGGTACAAGATGTTATGAGATTCTATAACCTGAGTGAGGAAAAGCATGTAGATGTTCAATAGAAAAGGTATGGACACTTGAGGAACTCCACATTTGTTTGCTCAGAGCTCATATCTGATACTGTGCAGTTAAAGACATCTTTAAAAACCAGTCAAGGCAACAGGTAGTCGGCAATTTCTGTCAAGGCTGCAAAATCTGTGGGGTGAAAATATTTCAGATTAACTAAAGAGGTCTTATGTGGAGATACAAGCAACACAGCCATTTTTCCAGAGATGGAGATTCAGACAGCACTGGTTGGATCAGTGTTGAGATATCAGGAGTATCTGAACCAGAGCCCAATCTTTGATCAACCAACCGCCACTGAAAGCAGGTCATCATTTACTCATCCACCTCCCTCAGTTATGACAGTAACAGATCATTTGGGGAGTTTACTCATGTAAATAATAATAATATTTATAATAAATGAAGGGGAACAATATATTTTCACGTTTGGCGTGGAGGATGCTGAGACCTTAATTTGGTTTGTGTAAGCATTTTGATTAATGTGAAGAAACCTGCCTGACTGGTTCAGGAAGCTGAACTGGATTTTGCTTTTTCTTTTGCAGGAATGACACTGTGGGACCACGATGACCTAAAAAAAAATCTACAAGAACGACCACAGAGCTATAATGACTTTGAGATAGTTGCATCTGAATCAATTGAGGACAAATCTTCAGCACTTAATGTTGAAGCATCACTGAAGGCAAGTTTCTTGTGTGGACTGGTTGAGGTTGGTGGATCAGCCAAATACCTGAATGATCATAAGACATCCAAAAATCAGGCCAGGGTCACACTCTCATACAAAGCTACCACACATGTCCAGGAACTGTCAATGAATCATCTTGGAAGAGGCAACATGAAACATCCATATGTTTTTGATCAGGGAATAGCAACACATGTAGTCACAGCTGTTCTTTATGGGGCACAAGCTTTCTTTGTCTTTGACCGTGAGGTGTCAGAAAAGGAAGATCATCAAGACATTCAGGGGAACTTGAAAGTGATGATCAAGAAGATCCCACTCCTCTCTATAGAGGGTGAAGGTTCTCTGAAAATGGAAGACAAGGACAAAGCAAATGTTGAGAAATTCTCCTGCAGATTCTATGGAGACTTTTCTCTTCAGAAAAATCCTGTGTCCTTTCAGGATGCAGTAGAAGTCTACCAGAGCCTGCCAAAATTACTGGGATCCAATGGAGAGAAAGCTGTACCAATGAAGGTCTGGTTGTTGCCCCTGACAGTTTTAGATTCTTCTGCTGCTCAACTTGTTCGTCAGATAAGTATAAGATTAGTTCAGGAGGCACAAAGCGTCCTGGAGGACTTCAGTGAGCTGGAAATGAGGTGCAACGATGCAATGAGAACAACCACTGCACAGCAGTTCCCACAGATTGGCAACAAACTTAAACGTTTTAAAGAAATGTGCTCTGAGTTCAGACTGGAGTTTCAACAAAACTTGGCAAAGAAGCTTCCATCAATCCGAGGAGGAGGTGAAGAGGAGACTGTGCTCGCAGAGATACTGATGAAGAGACGTTCTTCTCCTTTCAACAACAAAAGCCTGAATGAGTGGATGGACTGTAAAGAGAGAGAAATCTACACAGTAATGTCTTTCACCAACAAGATGAAAAACACAGAGATCATCCCATCTCAGAGTCATTTGTACAAGGAAATTCTCAGTGCAGAGCATGCTGTGTGTTTTGTGTTCACCTCACTGGGAAGTGCTGAACCGTACCTCTCAGCTTTATCAAACTACTTAACAGGAACAACCAAACCAGACGACCCTCAAGATCCATATACTCATGATGTAGAGAGGGAACAGTGGTACACCTCAAAAGAAGTGGCTGATACAATCAGACATGAAGCTAAGCTCTTCATTGACTTTACAGAGGCCAACAAGGAGAACAAGAGCATAAAGTTCCTGACAGTGGGTTTGACAGATGAGAAACAGAAAGGTTCAAGCATCCACCTTTATAAAGACGGGTTTTCTGTCAGTGAGAACTTTGAACCACCTTCAAAGCCTGAAACTGTCACAGTAAGAGACATAAACCACAACAGTGTGACACTGAAGGTTTCTCCACCCAGATTTGGAGCAGAGAACATCACCTCCTACTGTGTTCAGTCCTGTATCAGTGGAGAGGATGGATGGCAACAGAAGACAGAATCAAAGACTGAAGAAGTCACAGTGAGTGATCTGAGTCCTAACACAGAGTATGTGTTCAGATGCAGAGCAGTGACCTCAGTAGGTGTTGGACCATCCAATCAAGTCAGCGGTTCCATTAAAACACTGCCTTGCAGCCCTCCTGGAAAACCTCAAGTTGAACCACACTCAACTGAGGTATCAGTTAGCTGGGAGAAACCTTCTGAGGTTGGACAAGATGTCCAGAGTTTGAGCTACATTGTAGAGTACGCCCAAAGAGATGATAAGGTGAAAGAAGAAGATCTCCAATGGAAACAGATGTTGTCAATGGATGAAAAGGTGATCATTTCAGGACTCCAGTCAGAGACTGAATATGTTGTCAGAGTCAGATGTGATTGTGGTGTAGCTGGAAGAAGCAAAGAAAACATCACTGTTAATGTCTGCACAACAAAATTCAACACTCTCATAGAATCCCTCAAAGGTACAAGCACAAGGATAAATTCTGAATCCCCCTCAGTTTACAAACTGGTTTTGGAAGACATCCACCCATGTGGATTATCCATATGCCCAATCTACCAACTTGGCAAAGAAAGCACAAGGAAAAATCGCACCATATTTCTTTTTGGAACGAGCGGATCAGGAAAGACCACTCTGATCAATGGAATGATCAACTACATTGTTGGTGTAGAGTGGAAGGACAATGTCAGATTCACATTAGTTGATGAGGGTCAGTTGGGATCTGAAGCCGAAAGTGAGACGCCTGAAGTCACTGTGTACAAAATCAACCACCAGGAAGGTTTTAAAATAGATCACTCACTGACCATTGTTGACATTCCACAAACTAGAGGTATGGGAGGCAAAGAAATTCGCAGAAAGATGGTATATCAGCTAGTTACTGTCTTCTCTCATCGGCATGATGTCAGTGAAATTGATGCTGTGTGTTTCGTAGCTCAGGCTTCTTTAGCTCGACTCACACCAACACAGAAATATGTGTTTGATTCAGTGCTCTCAATCTTTGGCAAAGATGTGGCAGAAAACATCAGGGTTCTGGTGACATTTGCAGATGGACAGCGTCCTCCAGTTCTAGAGGCAATCAATGCTTCAGGTGTCCCATGTCCTAAAACAAAAGACGGACTGCCAGTTCACTTCAAGTTCAATAATTCAGCCTTGTTTGCTCAGAACAAAGATGGAGGCTTCAATCAGATGTTTTGGGACATAGGAACAAAAAGCATGAGGAAATTTTTGAAGCTTTGAATGAAGTAGACACCAAAAGCTTGACAATGACATGGGAGGTCCTCTGTGAGAGACAGCAGCTCGAGATTTCAGTTGAGAATTTACAGAAGCAGGTTAAAGTTGGATTAGCCAAGCTTGAGGAGATAAAAGAAACAACAGAAGAGCTTAATGAGACCAGGGCAGAGATCAGTAGTAACAAACTGAAAGCTGAATATGATGATGTGCAGACTGAGGTGGAGACACTGATGGAGGAGTCTGAAAAGTATCTAAACAGACTTAAAGAGATAGCACTGAAGCAAATCCTCTGTCCACCCAGAGTACATTGACATGCTCATTGAGGAGAGAAATCAGAGGCCAAACCAGTTGGAACCAACGAGTCTAAATCCTGAGGAACATTAGAGAAAGAGCAGAGATCATGACTAAAGTAGACAGAGGAGAGAAACTCCTCCAGAGTCCATGGTGACCTCAACTCTTTTTATCAGAACTGAATCAAAATCAAGACCAGAGTCAACAAAGACCATAATCAGATCTGAACATCTTCCACTGAGACAAAGAGGAGATCCACTGTGACACAGATAATAAACAAAGAACAAACAGGACAGAGACTGATGAACTGACACTGAAATTACTATGAACAGGAGAAGCTCAAGAATAAATGTGGATGAGACAAAGACAGTTTTCTTTTGTACAGACGTATTTCAGCATTTTCTTTATGTGGTGACAGATGTTGAAGTGTCAACAGATATATGATGTTTTTCTTTGTGTTTTTTTCTTCACATTACACCCAGTTTACATTAGTCACAACTTTTATTCTGGGTTTTATTTTAAAGTTTGTCTTTGTATCTGCTGTTCAATCAATAAATGTCACTGTTCCTCAGGTTGATGTGTCAGTGTCACCATCAGTTGTTTCACTGCTGACGTCTACTTCAGACCATAGAACAAACACAGCAGAGTGTTTGAAGTAGTTCAGCCTCTGTCCAGCAGAGGGCGCTCAGATGATCAGTTGTTTAACTGCTGCTCCTGTCAGTTCAGTCTCGTGTACATCACCTCACTGTTTTAGCCGAAGCTCAGGATACTGGCTGCAGTTCACTTATCAACCACTGGTGTCATTAATAACAAGGGATTTCTGAATGTTACACACGGAACCTTAAAGTATCTCTCTAGTATAAATTATTAAGAGCTGTCAAACTCACAGCAAACACTGATTCAACTGAACTATCCTACAACTCCCATTGGAGTTGTGGTTTATAGTAGGATAATAGGATGTAGTTTGTAGTTTGTTTGTTCGGATTTCATCTTACATGATGTTGACAGGCTTCCTGCCCCATGCACCTTGTTAAAGTCTGGACATTCTTGTCAACCTGTCATTGTTTTAGCATTTCATCAGGATTACACGAATAGACTAGTGTGTTCTTTGCTGCCCTAAATAAAATAAAATTACTTGTAAAAACTGTTGATGAATGGTGTTAAAGCTACAGCAAAATGTCCACTAATGTGTTTATTTAACAAAAAAGTCAGAGACTGAACAAAAGGAGGGAATCTTATCTTGATGAAAATGACTGGAATCATAAATCTGTAATCTAAATGTCTTATTTTTATTGGCTACACGATAACGGAAAAAAGAGACAAAGAAATAAGAAGATCCGGACTGATAGGCAACCCTCAGGTTTACAAGAATGGTTTAACCTAATGATCAGCAGCCAATGGAAACTTATGACACTCATCTGTTTGAACAGGACAAGTGGACAATTGGCTCAGAGTTACGAGAATCTGAGGCCGACCTGCTTTTTCTATCAACATGCTGAGAATTTGTCAACGTGTCATTCAAAGGTTAAAAATCACGTTAGTTTGAACTGCGTGGTTTGGTGCGACGCCCTCTGAGACACGTTCTCCATTTCTCTCTTAGAGAAGTCACGTTCGTCTGGTTAATGTTTGCTGACTGGAGCAGAAGTTGTTCCGTTCGGTGTCTCATTTGTTCTGATAATCCAACAAGAATTTCATGTCTATTTCGCGTTTCTGCCTGATTTAGAGAGGAGATATCGTGTTAGTTCAGCGCAGGCTGCACACTGGAGCAAGAGTAAGTTCATGATTTAATTCTAAAAGCTTTATTTTGAGCTGCTAAAGTATCGTCGACTCAGTCAATGATCTGATAATGTCAGAGAGAAGTGCTTTTACTGCTGATAGTTTAACAATAATCTCAATAACCTCTTGCACTTTGAGGTACTTTTACCTTGATGGTACTTTATCATTGATGGTACAGTATGTATACTAAGATGTTGTGTCTGTCATTATTTTTAATTATCAGTGTGTTGTGCTGAATGTTGAGTCACTGCTGTTGCACTGTGAGCTCAGTGTAGCAGGGGGTGGTGTTTGATGCAGTGTGTTGAAGCAGCCACTAGAGGGCAGCAGTGTTCAGCTTTTAATCCTGGACAGATGAAGTGTTACTGAGGTGATTATTGGAGGTTTAATGGAGAGTTAAAATGATGTTATCCTTTATTATCCAGTCTAAACTACATTTTAACTACATCCACATTAACACTGGGAATCGAATCAAAGGTCAGGAAACAGGAACTCCATCGGTTTGTCTCTTTCTTACCTGAACAGGTAACTGACAGAACACAAAGAGGTAGTGGAGGGGAAAGTACTCACATCCTTTACTCAAGTAAAAGTACAAGAATGTCAAAAGTAAACATCCTGTAATACTCAGAAATACTAACAAGAAAATTTACCTGTAACTAGTGGTTCTGCGGTAACTGTCTCCTGTGACTGATCTCTGATCAGATCATTGATCCTGAGTCATTGATACTTCAGCAGCAGGTTACTGTTGTAGCTGCTCCAAGTGCAGCTGGTTTAAACTACGTCAGATTCAGTCAAAGAGTTTAGGAAAAGCTGAGGAAAAGTCCATAAATAAAGTTTGAATCAGTGGGAAGCCAATGAACAGGTGCTCCAGTTCAAAGCCAATCAGATGCATTTTGGACTGATTACAGAAAGTTTATTGCTTTTCTGCTCAGTTCATAATAGGCTGTTGAGGTTAAATATAATTACCTCAGTCTTAACCTCAGTAACCTGGAGAAACATCTTTTATCATTATTAAAGTCATTATTTATGGAACCAAACAACAAGAATCAGTAGTAGATTGATAAGAAAATATAGCTGTGTATCATCTGCATAAAAATTATAAAATATATTGTGTTCACTGATTAGCAAAAAGGGTCAGAAAGTATCAGTTCCTGTATCAGATATATGACCTCTACCTCCCCCCTCTCCCTCTAATCTGACAGATTGACATTTTAGGAAGTTGTTTCTCAGCAAAACCAAGGATCTCCATTTCTAGCTGCAGTAAGTCGACTCACTGTATACTGTTACCAACATGAGAAAACCAGCTATCTTTTCCAGTTGTTTTGTTTGAATACACACTGTAATTAGTTTGGTTTAAGATCAGAGTGCACCTCCTTTCATGTCATGCTCAATACTCACCAAATGCCTCCTCCAAACTTTGATTATCCAATAATAGCTTAGCAATAGAAACAACATAAAATGCATACTTAAGCATGAGATTTCTTCACATGTTGAGGCAGTGTGTATGGAGCTGAAAGTCATTGTAAAACTCCATAAAGCTGAGGGGAGCTGCAGATCCAGCTGATAATTCTCTGTGGATTCATCAACATTCACATGATTGAACTGTCATTTCATTCATTGTGACTGTAAAAAAATCTGTTACAATTGCTTTACATGCTAAAAACATGTTGATTTATATGAAAGTTGAACCAACATACTCTTGTCCATTTTGTCTGGTTCAGACTGAGCGATG
This sequence comes from Lates japonicus, assembly GCA_033238685.1. Taxonomy (NCBI): domain Eukaryota; kingdom Metazoa; phylum Chordata; class Actinopteri; family Centropomidae; genus Lates; species Lates japonicus. The sequence continues at coordinate 11,804 of BRZM01003572.1, forward strand.
GACTCCAAAGGGGCGATGGAGGTGGCAGCGCTTGGACGACCTTTCAGCCTTGGGATGCTTTACGACTGCCGCAGGGACTTACTCATCCCTGGTAAGACTTCACATGTAAAGACACTGGATGCATCTCAACCAAACTTTCAGTAGTTTAAATCACCTACAACTAGACTGGACATTTGCTTCTTTTTTTGCAGGAATGACACTGTGGGACTACAATGACCTGAAACAAAATATACAAGAAAGACCACAGAACTATAATGACTTTGAGATAGTTGCATCTGAATCAATGGAAGCTAAATCTTCAGCATTAAATGTTGAAGCATCACTGAAGGCAAGTTTCTTGGGTGGACTGGTTGAGGTTGGTGGATCAGCCAAATACCTGAATGACAGTAAGACATCCAAAAATCAGGCCAGGGTCACACTCTCATACAAAGCTACCACACATGTCCAGGAACTGTCAATGAATCATCTTGGAAGAGGCAACGTGAAACATCCATATGTTTTTGATCAGGGAATAGCAACACATGTAGTCACAGCTGTTCTTTATGGGGCACAAGCTTTCTTTGTCTTTGACCGTGAGGTGTCAGAAAAGGAAGATCATCAAGACATTCAGGGGAACTTGAAAGTGATGATCAAGAAGATCCCACTCCTCTCTATAGAGGGTGAAGGTTCTCTGAAAATGGAAGACAAGGACAAAGCAAATGTTGAGAAATTCTCCTGCAGATTCTATGGAGACTTTTCTCTTCAGAAAAATCCTGTGTCCTTTCAGGATGCAGTAGAAGTCTACCAGAGCCTGCCAAAATTACTGGGATCCAATGGAGAGAAAGCTGTACCAATGAAGGTCTGGTTGTTGCCCCTGACAGTTTTAGATTCTTCTGCTGCTCAACTTGTTCGTCAGATAAGTATAAGATTAGTTCAGGAGGCACAAAGCGTCCTGGAGGACTTCAGTGAGCTGGAAATGAGGTGCAACGATGCAATGAGAACAACCACTGCACAGCAGTTCCCACAGATTGGCAACAAACTTAAACGTTTTAAAGAAATGTGCTCTGAGTTCAGACTGGAGTTTCAACAAAACTTGGCAAAGAAGCTTCCATCAATCCGAGGAGGAGGTGAAGAGGAGACTGTGCTCGCAGAGATACTGATGAAGAGACGTTCTTCTCCTTTCAACAACAAAAGCCTGAATGAGTGGATGGACTGTAAAGAGAGAGAAATCTACACAGTAATGTCTTTCACCAACAAGATGAAAAACACAGAGATCATCCCATCTCAGAGTCATTTGTACAAGGAAATTCTCAGTGCAGAGCATGCTGTGTGTTTTGTGTTCACCTCACTGGGAAGTGCTGAACCGTACCTCTCAGCTTTATCAAACTACTTAACAGGAACAACCAAACCAGACGACCCTCAAGATCCATATACTCATGATGTAGAGAGGGAACAGTGGTACACCTCAAAAGAAGTGGCTGATACAATCAGACATGAAGCTAAGCTCTTCATTGACTTTACAGAGGCCAACAAGGAGAACAAGAGCATAAAGTTCCTGACAGTGGGTTTGACAGATGAGAAACAGAAAGGTTCAAGCATCCACCTTTATAAAGACGGGTTTTCTGTCAGTGAGAACTTTGAACCACCTTCAAAGCCTGAAACTGTCACAGTAAGAGACATAAACCACAACAGTGTGACACTGAAGGTTTCTCCACCCAGATTTGGAGCAGAGAACATCACCTCCTACTGTGTTCAGTCCTGTATCAGTGGAGAGGATGGATGGCAACAGAAGACAGAATCAAAGACTGAAGAAGTCACAGTGAGTGATCTGAGTCCTAACACAGAGTATGTGTTCAGATGCAGAGCAGTGACCTCAGTAGGTGTTGGACCATCCAATCAAGTCAGCGGTTCCATTAAAACACTGCCTTGCAGCCCTCCTGGAAAACCTCAAGTTGAACCACACTCAACTGAGGTATCAGTTAGCTGGGAGAAACCTTCTGAGGTTGGACAAGATGTCCAGAGTTTGAGCTACATTGTAGAGTACGCCCAAAGAGATGATAAGGTGAAAGAAGAAGATCTCCAATGGAAACAGATGTTGTCAATGGATGAAAAGGTGATCATTTCAGGACTCCAGTCAGAGACTGAATATGTTGTCAGAGTCAGATGTTGTTGTGGTGTAGCTGGAAGAAGCAAAGAAAGCATCACTGTTAATGTCTGCACAAGAAAATTCAACCCTCTCATAGAATCCCTCAAAGGTACAAGCACAAAGATAAATTCTGAATCCCCCTCAGTTTACAAACTGGTTTTGGAAGACATCCACCCATGTGGATTATCCATATGCCCAATCTACCAACTTGGCAAAGAAAGCACAAGGAAAAATCGCACCATATTTCTTTTTGGAACGAGCGGATCAGGAAAGACCACTCTGATCAATGGAATGATCAACTACATTGTTGGTGTAGAGTGGAAGGACAATGTCAGATTCACATTAGTTGATGAGGGTCAGTTGGGATCTGAAGCCGAAAGTGAGACGCCTGAAGTCACTGTGTACAAAATCAACCACCAGGAAGGTTTTAAAATAGATCACTCACTGACCATTGTTGACATTCCACAAACTAGAGGTATGGGAGGCAAAGAAATTCGCAGAAAGATGGTATATCAGCTAGTTACTGTCTTCTCTCATCGGCATGATGTCAGTGAAATTGATGCTGTGTGTTTTGTTGCTCAGGCTGCTTTAGCTCGACTCACACCAACACAGAAATATGTGTTTGATTCAGTGCTCTCAATCTTTGGCAAAGATGCAGCAGAAAACATCAGGGTTCTGGTGACATTTGCAGATGGACAGCGTCCTCCAGTTCTAGAGGCAATCAATGCTTCAGGTGTCCCATGTCCTAAAACAAAAGACGGACTACCAGTTCACTTCAAGTTCAATAATTCAGTCTGGTTTGCTCACAACACATCATCTGCAGCAGAGAGAGGGAGTGAGGATGATGAAGGTGAAGATGAAAACATTGATCAGATGCTTTGGGACATGGAAACAAAGAGCATGAAGAAGTTTTTTGGTGCTTTGAATGAAATTGAACAAAAGCTTGACGATGACAAAGGAGGTCCCCAAAGAAGGACCACAGATCGAAGTTTCAGGTGAGGATCTGAGGCAGCTTGGAATGGATCCACCTGTAATGGGAGTTTATAATGAGCTGTTGGGGATGGCGTTTGTACCAAAGTCTTAGACTTTAAACAGAATTACAGTGACTGTGAAAAGCTTGTGCATGATGGGCGAATGTTAAAGACACACCCGAACAGCTTTTTCTTAGTTTGTGGTTTTAAGCAAATGATTAAATATATCTCCATTATGCCTGAAATGAGAATTATGTTACTGAGTCATCGCTTCCTTTTTATTTTAACATTTGTCTTTGTATCTACTGTTGAGTTTGTTTTCATGATCTGAATCATTTTACTGACTCCTGATACTGATGTGTATTGACTTAAATTTTATTGTCCTCTGAGATCATCTGATGGCTGATAATCATTAAATGATAATCAATAAATGTCACTGTTCCTCAGGTTGTTGTGTCAGTGTCACCATCAGTCGTTTCACTGCTGACGTCTACTTCAGTCCATAGAACAAACACAGCAGAGTGTTTGAAGTAGTTCAGCCTCTGTCCAGCAGAGGGCGCTCCTTAAATTCACTGTCAACTTCACTTACTGCTGCTCCTGTTGGTCTATTAGTAAACTAAACTAATCAATAAAATATAAATTAGCTGAAATGGTCATAATCCACCCAGTCAAATTAAAGGTGCCCCACCCCGGTCACAGATTTTTGATTTAGATTCAGTCATGGTTTCATGGCCTTAGTAACAACACTACAAAAATGTTTCAAGTATTTCAGCTTTACAGATTCATTATTTAACACATATCTTGAGTTATATTCTGTGTGGACTGTAAATTTGAACATTGTTAAATGTTAGACTTAGACTTAGACTTAGACAGACTTTATTGATCCCTTTGGGATGACTCCCTCGGGGAAATTACGTTTTCCAGCAGCAAATACAGACAGAACACATCACACAGGGCAGCATGCAGGACAGTTTGCAAACAACACAGAATATAAATAGAATAGAAAAGAATATAAATAGAATAGAATTAAGGGTGAATTAAAATAAATATAAATATGCTGAACTGTATATGGCTGGCAGTGGATGAGGTTATTGAGTGTCCGGGTGGGTTATTGCACATTAGGGGGGGGGGGGGGCTACCACTCCCTTCTGTCCTCCATACCCTACCCTATCTCCTCCTCCCCCCAAGTGAGGAGTTGTAGAGCGTGATGGCGTGGTGGACAAAGGAGTTGCTGATTTCATATTGCAGGACTTTACAGGTTTTGTTTGTGAGTTTCTTCTGCCTGCACGGAGCAGGTGATGGTGATTGTTGTTTGCCACGAGGTTAGAAAACGTCCTCTGAGCAGCGTTACTTCTTCAGACCAGGCTGGCTGCTACAGTGAATCGCTATCGAAAAGTGATGAGACCGGCGGGTCAGTGCTAGCTGGTTAGCATGCTAACTAAAGTAGGAGAAAAGAAGTGATAGAAGTTTCTTTCCACCACCTGGGACAGCTCTTGGTGAGTACAGGAAGTTTGATGTTGAACTCACAATATTTCTTCCAGACTGATGAGCAAACAGCTGCTAATGTTAACATTAGCTTTGTAGCTATAGCAAAAATGCTGGATTAACCTCTTATGGGAGACTTACTAACCCCCATTATACTAATACTGTACAACACCATCTCCTTAAATGATGGGTTGATTAATCGATTAGTTGAGATTGATAACTGATTAATCATTTAAGTATTTTTAATGTAAAAATACCAAAGATTTCACTTGTTTACATCCTCTCAAAATGCTGATCAGACAAAAGTAGAAATTCAGGGAATAATGAGGTATTTCTTGCTGTTTTCTGACTTTGTCTACACTGAACAATCAGTTGGTTATTAAAGAAAATGAGCATCAGACGTATTGATGATTAGAATAATTGTTGTTCGTAACTTTAAAGTTCACCTACGATGGAATTAAAGTAACACGCCTTTTCTGTCTGTTAACTGCTTGACAAACAGAAAAATTGAAATAATTTGATAAAACACAACTTTAAAAACAAAGTCTTAAAACTTGAATTTCATACAAAGACTTCAAGACTGAGGTAACAGGACGGAGGATGTAGGACGCCACATCTGCAACTAACCGAATCATGTAGACCCAAAGTATCTGAAGTAAACATGGGGCGTTTAGGGCCCCAGGGCAGTTGCCCATTTTGCCCAGTTGATAAATAATTAGGTTTCCGTCAGATTCCAGTTCTCTGGAGCAGATTCAGGGGGAGGTGAAGTCTGTTCCCCCCTCGATATGTGTTACCCCCCACCTGAACCTGAACCTAACCTGAACCCTGACTCTAACCAGTTATCTTTGCTCCTGACCCTCGGAGTCAGAGGTTTACTCAGGTAATTATGTCAGATTTGTGCTGTCCACACAGGGATCAATGGAGGATGACAGAGTAACCACTGCGCTGTTAATCCTCCTTATCCTGCAGTGTCGGATGACGATTGGTGAACAAATCCTTGCCACTCAGCTGCTGATTTGACCCCCATTGTTTTAAACCATCACTGCTGCGTGACGTGGATTAGTGGTATTCAGGTGACAATGGGATAAACGGACGCTGCTCGCTGCTGATCTGCAGGCCGGACCACAGGAAGAGAGAGGGTGGGAGAGGAACAACGGTGTGATTCTGGACGGCCGGTTTGTGCCGTCAGCAGAGACAAAAGCTCTGTTGTTAAAGCTGCAACACGCTGATTCACAGCTCAGCTGACAGAGGGAGCGCTTGTTTAACAACACACACTCCGTCCCAACAACGTCCACACAGTGTGAAACAGTTTATGTCAAGACACACTGTTGTACCATTGTGGTTCAGATGAGACAATGCACTTTCTCCAACACTGGGCCATTATACAACTGATCTGATTTTACATTTATATGTGATTGTCCAGACTGTCCTGACGGTCTGCCCTTCATGCAGCAGATGATTTACCTCCACAGACATTATTTGCTGGCACAATCTGATTGGCAACATAAACTCTGACAGGTCCTCCATCTCATGTTTGTCTACTCCAGCTTTCAGACCTTCACTGGTTTAGTTTGCACTGAGCTGTTTTGTTGTAAAGTTGTGTTTTATCAAATCAAACCATTTTTGGCCGGAAGACGACAGATCAGGACTATAAACATGAAGTGACACCATTGATCGGCTAAATGACTCTTGAAGTTTCCCACCTGGCCGTTGCTCTTCCAAAAAGATTTGTCTTGAACAGTTTCTAGAGTGCTGCAGGGTTGATGTATTTATGCAGGTCGGCCTGGACGTCAGCATCACCCTGGTTCTCTTGACAAAAAGCCAAGTGAATTTTTTGTATTGACTTTTGGATTAGAACACAACACCACTGTTCTGATGTTTGAAGCCTAAATACGATCTCCAGAAGTAAAAAGCTAATGTTAGGCTATAAACCAACTACACC
>BRZM01003574.1:0-36079 GCA_033238685.1 Lates japonicus
TTAAGAGGAGAAAGATAATTAAATATGATATAAAGGGCACAAGAGGAGCCCCATTCCAAAATGAGAAAGCCACCATTTGAAAAATGTGACACCCTCTCTGACACAATGATTGCTGGCATGAAAGTAAAACTCATTACAGAATATTAATGAAGATATTAGCCATCAAAATAGAATCATTTCTGATGAGGCTATCAATCATCTGGATTCTTTAAATATTGAGTAATACATTTCAGGTACGTTCAAAGAGGATGTAAGGTTGTGGAATAATCCAGATTGTTTCATGATATCGTCTTTGTAGACCTGTGATCGATAATCTGGTTAAAGAATAAAAAAATGTAAAAAAACTCTAATTAAATACCAAGCTCTGCTATGTATGGATTTGATAGATTACAACTGATTGTAATCCTTTGATAGGCTGGTGACGTCACCACTCAGGCCACTATCCGGAACATCTCCGTTACACATCAAGGTCATCTGAGGGACAAATGCCTCTATACTTAGATTAGGAAGATACGCGAACACACGGACATTTGTTCACTTTAAATCAGTTTATCTCCGGTCGAGTGACACTGTGTATGTGTGTGCACACGTACATGTATGGGGAACAGATATGTTACACCACTGTAATCCAACAATCCTACCTCATCTCTCTCTGACTGGCGCTGGATATCGAGGCCAATTGGCATTCACTACATCGCAGGCTAAAGCTAGGGTGATCTCCCTCCACAGATACATAACCCAACCTCATTTGTCTGTGGATTTACAGATAATAGAAAAGAGCAAGTGTATGATTTTACATATTTGTTGTGTCTCACGTTTTTTTTATTTGCTTGGTGATGTCTTCTACTGGTGTCACCAGGTATTTGAATAAATCAGTTTTAACTTTATCTATAGTTCTATATTAAGCTCCTCAGATATATTGCCATGAATTGTAGTAATGGCTGCATTACCTGTATAATCAAATAAAATTAGTTTGAGTTTAAAGGAGCTTGTTTTTATTGTGTTTCTAAGATGAAACACAGTAAAAACACCGTAGTGATTACGGGACATTCAAGTGCATTGTGTGGAGTGTAATGCAGTGGGGGCTGTTTTAACGGGGAGAATGCAAAAACAGTGTGCAGCGGCTTCCTCGGGCAGTAAAATGACTGTTCTTCCCATCACTCTAATGAGGATGGATAGCATTCTGTTAAGCTTAGTAACCTTTTTTTTTCACAAACACAAACAGTGGCTTTGTGAATCACAATCGCACAGCTCTGAATGGGAAACAGCAGAAATAAATCACATGCATCACTGAGGGATGGTAAGTAGATGTATTGTCATCATTTGAATGCGACGAGAAAGAATAGCTTTGATGTTGAGGAATCTGTGTGGTTCAAAGTTAGTTTTATTTATGTTAGTGCCGCATGGATAATGGTTTACCTGTACATTCTGGGTGAGGTAATTTTTGCAGGAAATAAGGATTATGGAAAATGTTTATGAAAATAGCTTTCATTGATGTGACACTTAGCCAGCTCCATCTTTTATAACACTTGAATAAACAACAATTCATATACTTACAGAAAGGATATAGAACTTATGATACAAACAGCTAGAAATCTAGATGTCTATTTAGGTTGTTTATTTTTAATGGTTGTTTCTGTCTCTTATATCCAATATACACTGGATAACAGAGCAGTTGATGCTAGGAAAGTATACAGTATGAGAGCTTATTGATAGCAACAGCATGGCAGGCCATTTACTGGCAGGTCAGCTGTTCTTCTAAAGGCTGACAACAATCGGGAGAAATGTTTTAATAACTGCCAAGCAACATTAAATGAAGAGAGCATCACAGCATGGGATGATGTGCCCATAACAAACAGACTTGATGGGGCCCCGACCTCTCATGTTTATCCTTATTTTCTATTTGATGATGCCAACCTGCTCAATTATCACAAAGCAATCACAAAATGTCTGTCATGGAGCAAGATGCTGCAATCAAATGGCAAGTTATGGAAAAGAAGCTTTGTCAAGAAACTTTGTTTGCTATTACAAGCAGCATCCCTCTCTACAATGCATAGGGACCAAAGAAGGGCCGTAATTTTAACACATTTTGGCGGCCTATCGGCTACAGCGGCAAGCAGCGTATAGAAAAACCAAATGGGCTGACTTTTCTATTGTTAGGTATTGAGAGGATCAGAGATTGAGATGTAGATATAGATATAGAAGCTTATTGGATGCTGTTTTAAAAAGTGAGTGAGGGCTTATTCAGGCAATTTGGGGTCTCTGATTGGCTGTTGTGCTAACCTGTTAGAGCTTATTCTATGATAAGATGTGGAAAAAGGTTATCGGGCAAAACAGCAGGAAACTATAAGTACAAAGTACAATATGTTTCAAAACCCTTTGCTGTGTGATTTGAGCTAATGCCAGCATACTAACATGCTCTCATGGACAATGCTAACATGCTTATGTTTAGTACGTTTTCTTATATCTTAGCATGTTAACATACTAAAATTCACTTATTGGCACAAAGTACAGCTGATGGGAATTTCATTACTTTTGCAGTATTTTGTTATCATATTGGACAAATAAGAATTTTGACCTCACAATGAAATATCAGGGTATCAATCAGTCCACAGTCAGTATAACTCAGCTTAAAAAAAACAGTGGACAAAATTGGTGACGACAGACTGATAATGGACAGCCACACCAGACAAGTATGAAAAAAGTAAGTACAGAGTGTGTGTGTGCATGTGTGTGTTGTCTCAGGATGAAGAGAGTCTCATTCAAAAAAACTTTCTCTGGGGTCCTTCATAACTAGCAACCACCAATGCACTCCTACACACCCACCTCAAGCAAAAAGGACAGGCTTGTGACCTCTGTGTTATGGTGCAGCCAGAGCCTTAACGTTCTAAATCGGCAGTGTGTGTGTCAGCTGCCGTGCTGGAAATAGACTATTTCACAGGGGATGAGAGGCTAATCTCACTGTAATGACTATTCTTTGGCATGGCATCACACATATAAAAAAACTCATATACTACACTTGTGTATGTGTGTGTGTGTATGTGTGGTTGTGAGTTACTATATTTGTGTGTCTGCGAGCGTGCTGCAAGTCAAAAGCTTCTGATCAATCAAATACCTCCATTCACTCTCTTTCTTTTCTCCGTCTAGTTCTATTGTTTCCTTTATTTTGCTTTTACAACTAAAATAGACCATTAGAAATCTTGTCAGACACAGCTCCAAAATTTTATCATCTTTCTCTCCTTTTCTGTCTCTTATCTCCTCTAACTGATGAATGAAAACAGTCCGTGACATCAAACTACTCAAAACAGCAGGAACAGGGCATCTGTTCATTTAACCACTTACTACAGGTAACAGGTGGCATCCAGGTGGTGTGCCGTTGGCTTCTTGTGTTGGCAGCATCATCCATTTGGAGGTCATGGCAACGGCCTTTGCCCTAAACAAATAATGGTAAAAAAAAATCAACAGTTAACAGCTAAATGAACCTGGTGAAAGGCGACATCAAGCTGGTTAGATGTCTGTTTCCTGGAACCTGTTGTATGTCTATGTATGCTCTCAAGGAACATGTAAAGTGTGCAGTATAATGCAGTGGGTCCATGCACTTATGTGTGTGGTTGGGCATGAGTTAAACTCAATACAATTTCAGGTGTATGAAAATGAATTCCTGTGACACCGCAGTCCCGGCTTTACAGCTTCAGCTGGCAATGGTGTCAGTCTCAAATAGTATTATGTCTCAACATACACATGACCTCAGAGAAATGTGAATTTTTAATAGGAATAAAATTGGCCTGTCGTGTCTGCCTACTAATGCTCTGTATAATTCATGAATGTAGCAATAATGTTCTTACTTTCTCCGGCAGCATTTCATACTGCACAGCTCTAGGACATGTGTCTCAACTTGGACCGTAGATTTTTTTCATCAATACAAACCCCTAGTTGTCTCTCTATTTTCTGAGTTATAACAGGAGAAAAAAAAAAAACGCTTGACACAAGATTTCACATTTGTTATTCTTAGAGCCTCTGACAGCCTGCTCAATAATTTTGAGCATAAACAAATCTCGTCTGTAACAAGAAAGGTCCAAACTCTAATCTTAGAGAGAGCAGCCCCACTCACTGTCTTTCTCATCAGTCATTGTCACAACACACACAAATCAATGGTTTGATTGGTTTCTCTAGGGAATTCACAGCTTATTCCAATATGTTGACGCACAGTTGTGTACGCAGACATGCACACATACACACATACGGCAGACACACAAGAATGCGTGTTCTCAGTTCTGAATCACAGCTTCACACTCTCATCAGTATGCAATACAGTCCATCTCCACTTAAGAAATGGGTTGGTAATTGATGACGTTATCAGTTCCCCAGCAGATGATGACGAATGCCATTACCGAAAGCACGCATTCGGTTGGAACATGGCAAGTCAGTTATTACTTTCCTCTCTGTTTGGAGACGCAAGTTATTTTCTGTCAGAGACACCATGCCCTAAGAGATCTGGAAGGAAAACAGCTATTAGGAGCTCACCATGCAATCCAAGGCTTTCACATCCACCCAGTTTTTTTTCCTGAAAAGCAAGTGCAAACACCCAGATTATTCAAAGCAGCAAGAGATTTTTTTAAAGCTTTTGAAGACACCCCACCCTCAATCAGCCCCCAACTTCCCCTAAAGCACAATCGATGCTTACCAACAAGGTTGCCTAGCACCAGTTGCTTAGTAACCGCCAGCCCATTGCTTTCTACTACAGAACGTCTCACTAATTCTATGTCAGAGCTAAATTTAGAAATGCCTTTGATTTATCCCCCTCACTGGATTGACAGAAGTTGGCTGCACAGAAGGAGTCTTTCTCGAACGGTAGCCTGCTTGATTTTCACCCTCTGTGCTGTCTTCCTCATGTTGAAATCAGAAGCTGCCAGTTATTATAAACAGGTACGCTCTCATTAAGTCAGCGCTGAGATGTAAAAATAATTCATTCCCGTCATCTGTAGGTTGGTGCTACTGATTACAACCAATCAGCTGATTGACAGATAAAGAATGATAGCTGCCATTAGGTCTCAAATGTTAATAAGAAATACAGTTTTGTGTAGTTTATATACTGTAAACACAACATTATCTTGATTTAATGAAGTTGATCACAGCACACTATAGACCTCAAATCATAACACTTAATGTATGTTGCTGTCAAGTCCTCCGGGCAAGTGATGATGACCTATGATTTGTCATTTTAAAGAGTCTGTTGTCAACATGATGGTAATATTTCTAGTCAGATATTGCACAGTATTTGTAGATGTATATCCCTTTGAGTCATCAACAATGTGAATAAAACATATCAAATACACAAGGTTGGCTTGGTTTGGAATAAACTGGCTTTTTCTCCAGTATTTCTTAGGCACACTCTCGCACACACACAAAGCAGTCCTCCTCATCACTCCATCCGATACCAACTATTCGCCGATTGTCTTTTCAGGCCTTTGCCAAAACAGTAGACTGACAAGGTAGAGCTGCTGACACATCCTACTCACTCCTCTAAATTCGGAGAGACAGAGAGGGAAAGTAAAGAGGGAGGCAGAGAGACTGAGGTAGAAAAACAAGGGGGGTATGCCAAGAAATGAAACGGCTGATGAAATTGAGCAGAACTGAAAATGCACAAGCAATGGCTCATCACATCATTGTGTATGATTTCTCCTCATGTTAATGAACTTAGAGTGAAAGGTGATGTCTGTTTATGTCTGTTTGCATAAACTACATCTTGGTTTCTGTATGTGTGTGTGTGTGTGTGTTTGTGTGCATTCCTGTATATGTGTTGTCTTATGAAGACACAGAAGCCTTCACAACTTTGCTCTCTAGACATCCATCAGTGTATTAATCGTTTAAATGGGAGGCAGGCCCAGAGATACAGCCCAACAACCTGTGCATTACAACACACAGCAGTCACACTCAGATTGATTCTTTATTTAACTGTCTCTCACATATGCATGCTCACAACAGGAGAAAAACAGCAACACAACATAGAAATTCCTTTCTCTTATGCATATACAGAGTAACTACACACTAGAACTTATTGGGGTGAGTCAATTACACTTTGGGATATTCAGAAGCACATACTCTCTCTTTAACTGTCTTTCTTTCTTTCTTTCTCCTATACAATATGCACCATAACTTGCCTAAAAATGTAAAAGCCCTGCATATTCACTCTCTTTATATGGGACTTAAAAGACATGCTTTAAATAGTGTAATGAATAGATGCGAAGCATATCATTTTCAATGCTTTAAGCTCAGTGTGCAGCCTCACTCTCTTATTGTTTGCAGGGATATGAATTGCTACACAAATGGATAAAACCGAAGAAGTCCTTTCATATTGCTGAGAATGCTTGCAGTTTGTTTTATTTGGCCCTTTAGAAAGATTTGCAGGGGCAAAATCCCCTGCTATGCCAAGCTAATATGGTCAACCATGCCGAGTGGCCGGCTATAAGCCTCGGAATTTAACGCAGGAACAGATTCAGGCTAACTTTTTTTTTTTCCACAAGAGCTCTCTCAACTTTTATACCATTTCACCATCATTAGGTTTGTGCACCACAATCAACATTTTCCTTTCAGAGAGCTAAGTGTGGAGACCTTTTGCTAAATGTTACGACAATTATCTCCAGCCACACATACTGAATGATAATGTTGCTGATTTGATTACAACACAGCTGTCATTTTCACCAGAGACAGAACTGGGGACACTCCACATTGGCAAACAAGGCGGAATTGAGCTAAATTGAGTCACAGGCATCTACAGTTAACAAATATTACATTAGCAGAAGGTTATAGAAGCATGTTTTATTAGAAGAGACAGGCCATCAGAATCTCAATCAGGACTGTGTGATCGTGTTGCTGCAGCGCTGATGAAGCAGCTAACAGGTTTGGTCTGTCTGAGCTCTTCAGGTGCCATGACAGTTTTATCTGCTGTTTCTTTTCTGTGCAAGGGGAAATGAATGGCCTGACTAGGACAACACATGCCATGTTCTCATTAGTTAGATAAAGCATGGTGTTTGATTTACTGACAGAGAAGGTGGCTGGCTTGACAATGTCATGACGCGATAACTCAGGCTGATGTCATTGCAAACAACCCTGAAACGTGACTTAGCCAGAAAATAAATCCATTTTTTATGGTTGTGTTTGAGTCGTAATAGGTAATGAACATGTTTTTCTATTCCTCATGTCTCCTGTTTTTTTCTCCCTTTATTCTAGATGTGTTCAGTACAGCTATGAACAAATCTTAAACAATGAATATTCAAAGATCTGTCTATCGCTGTCACTCACTGAATCACTAGCTTTTGGCAGTGGCACTTCCCTCCCCAGTGAGCGAGAGCACAGTTGTTAGCACAGAGGTGACATAAAAGGTCTTTCTTCCTGGTTAAAACCTTAATTAAAAGACTGTGAAAGTCACAGAAACAAACATGATGTAATAACTGTTTCACAAATAGGCAGCTGCCATGGTAGCAGCTTCTGTGATGCTATACTTGGGCACAGTGGTACTTCAAGCTAAATGCTGTCACCATGCTAACATGCTCAACATGACAGTGTTAACATCCCAGTGTTTTGCATAAAATAAATAATGTTTACCATGCTCAACAGCTTAGTTTAGCGTGTTAGCATGCTAACATTTGCTAATCAGCACAAGTGCACCTGAGTGCACCTGAGGATGATGGCGGTGCTAGAGGAAAAGTCAGGAGTTCACCAAAGTCATCAGGGTATATTGTGTGGGAACCATCAGTGTCTGTACAAAATTTCATGGTAATCCATCTGATAGTTGCTAAGATATTTCAGTAAGGGCCATTGCGGTGGACAGACCAACGCTGACATCTTCTGAGCCACACTGCTACATGATTAACAACAGACAGCAACAGACTGATTCTTAACATTCAGTGTTGGTTATGCAGTCACCTAGCTTAATGAAAAAATTAACCAATTACACAGTCATTTAGCAGAACAAAACCTTTCAAATCAGCAACCTGATTCCTAAAAATTCCACCTCTACTTTCCTCTTCTCTCCAACCTCTCTGTATAACTTCCCCCCCCTAATGAGCAGAGAGGACAGGAACAGGAGGACAGATGTCATGTCAGATTCCTTCTGTGTCGTCCAGCGCCCACCAAACCATGACAAGTCACTCTGCTGTGTGTTGCCGTGGCACCAGCCCTCCTGCTGTCAATGTGCGAATGCCATGGTGCTTTGACATACACTGTGACATGACAGAATGATTGTGGCGTATGAAAGAATCTATCCATCTATCTTGTTCAACCTCTGCTCAACTATTCCTACTATTCTGTCTTGTTTGAACAAGATGGATTTATGGGGACGAGGCAATACACTGGATTGTATTACTTGACCTCTAAAGGTGGCTTGTCCCTTACTGATGTCTATCAGTCGTCACATGGCAATCAGCCCTTTTCACAGCAGATATTAGGTAGGGTAAAGCAAAGGTATAGGAAGAATAGTGATGTCTACATTTCATTCAAGAGAGTCATTTCCAGGGACCTTATGGCTTACTTACTGAGACACTTGCTGAAATGGAGTCATTGTTAATAATATTAGCTACACCTGTGCTTTTCCTGATACGTCAAGTCAAAGCATCTGCTATGAAAATGTCTTCGTGCACCTGAGGTTCACTCTTTCTCTTCCACTCTGATAGGGATGGAGATATTCAAGGACTAGAGGACATTTAGGTGACTAAGCTGAATGTAACTGAGCTGAATTCAATTGATTCCAACTGAACTTAATTGAATTAACAAATTAAATCAAATTGAACTCCCCTGAAATTAAGTGAAGGCCCCCACTGAACTGAGCCTTGCCGACTACATTTGAACCAAACCAGCATCTAAGATAGCGGCACCTTATCCGCTGTGATCTTCCTGCTCTGCTTTTCTGCTCTGTTTCCATAATGAGACCTTGAGCGGGCCGGTTGGGCTGTCTGTGGGCAGATCAGTCCAGATGTCTACACTTGGCTGATTGCTTTTCTTTAAATCGGTCTGAATGACTTTACCTCCTCTATCGTCCTGCTGTGATTTCCCATGAGCTATTCCTTTCCCCTCAAAGGTTCTGTGTGTTTGTGTGTGCTCAAGCCTGTATGGATGCATAGGTATATTGTATGGTGTTTCTTAGCACTATAGGGTTTTCCCTGCAAATCTGCTGAAAAGGCTGTCTAGGGTGCTATGAAAACACTAAGCCCTACAACTGCTGTTGCAGTTGTTTTTATCAAAACAATGAAGAAAAAGTCAGCCACCTTTGCTAGCCTTTACATTCATAATATTTTGCTGCTCTACTGTATGGTATATCTTAGCTACTACAGCTGTGATCCCAATGTAAACAAAGGGGTCACCCAACCAATTCAATTCAAAACATAGGATTTGAACCTGCTGTTACCCTATAATCAATGGACACTGCAGGTCTTTTAATATGCAGACTAAATCTAGAAATCCACAAAATTTAAGCTGCCAATATTTGTATGAGTATGAATTCTAAACACAGGATTTAAGTCAAATGTTCAATTTCAAACATCTGAGAAGCTGAGAAAAATTAATATTTATTTTATTTCTAGCTATAATCCATTCATCCATTAACTTTGCTGCTTATCCTGAGGGTCGCAGGGGGTGCTGGAGCCAATCCCAGCTGGCACTGGGCAAGAGGCGGAGTACACCCTGTACAGGTCGCCAGTCTGTCACTGGGCGGCCACATAGATACAAACATTCACACCTATTTACGAGTAAATCTCTTTACAAATTAAAATGTAATATTGGTTGGTCATTTGAAAACACATTTTCTAAAGTATTTCTTTGTCAGTTCTTTTTATGGTCTTTGGGGGAAAAGTTTTAAGCAATCTAAAGGAATAATCAAACATTTTATTTAATGGGTTCTACTTTCCCCATTGTATTCAGAAACACATGTTTTAAAAAAAACATGTCACCATAACAGGCTTACACAGATTCCTAGTTTTCTTTTTTTTATCACCTAAAACCACTTGAAGCACACAGACTGGGTCCATATATCATTTAACTTGATTTACAACCTAACCTGTAGGCCATACATCATTCAGAAGTTACAGGGCAAGAGTTATAGACTATGTTACACCTGTCATGTGGCTGTTTCACAACCACAGCCATATGACAGGGAGGGTAAAAAGAGCTGGGAGGTGGAAAGGCCTCGGTGGCGGAGCAGCAGGTTGAGAGCACCTTACAAAGGCTCGGCTCTCCACACGACACTTTATAGCATGACCTTCGATCACAGCATGACTGTGTCTTTTGTGCTGTACATTTTCGAGCACCAGCTAAAAGCTTTTCCAGGCTCCTTTGAGGAAATAGATTTGGTCATGGAGAGATGAGAGTGACACAGAATAGCAATCTATACTTCAAGATCTACAATCTTTCCCTCATTCTCCCCTCTCGTAGTTTTGCTCATGCCGGCAAAAATGGTGCAAAAAACATATCCCTGTGCAGCAGATGGACGCACTTGTAGAAAGTTCTTTTCATTCCCTCAATGGACATCTATGTTATACTGAAGGACAGATTTTTATCTCCTAAAAACATGCACAGATCTTCCTCTCTTCATTCCACTTTTTTTCATATCACCCCTTGTCCCCTCATTTTCCATAGTTTCCTCTCCTCTCTCTCTTGCTTACCTAAATGTTCCTGTCACATTACCATTTTTAAATCTAGTTATGAATCTCAGAGCTAAAAAAAATTCAACCATCCAACACATGCTGCCATTTACATATGAAGAGTTACTGTTGGTAAAAATCAGTTTTACTAGGAGATAATTGCAATAACATGGCTGTGGGTCATTCGCCGATTATATCTGCATATCATTTATTCTAGTCACGGGGAGCAAAGACTCTCCCCAGGGCTGCGAGAGACTGATGTCTTTATAGAGAAGACAGCTTTTATCCTTTGATCTTCTTTATTGACAACCGAGATGGATCAGATCAGAAACTAGCCTGTCTGTTGCAACACTGTATATTGAGATTAAACTTAGCAAAACCTCTCACCAGCCTCCTGCAGAGACTTAGGAGTCACACACGTTGAAGTGCACCGAGTGACACGCCCATGAGTATGTGCGCGCTTTTGTGTGTTTGTATGAGTAATAGAGAGGTTTTCTTGGCAGGAGGCACAGTAATTAGTAATCATCTCACCGTATGTTACATGCAGGGCTGTGTGTGCCTGCAGTGACAGCTCTAGAGTGATGCAATAGAAATGAGCAGAGAGAAACAGGCGAGGAACGCGGCTGGACTGCATAAATAGCTGCCAAGAAAACATATTTTCTTGAATAGGCACATTAAAAAACAAAACAGCTCACGCATGAGAACAAGTAAAACATTTAAAAACATTTGTTTGGAAAAAATAAAAATCAGAGAAAAATACATTTGTTCTGTGATTTATAAAATTACAAAGATCCTTCCCTTCCTCTTATGGGTGTTACTGCTTCATTGTATCTCTTCTCTTTGCTTTTGAAACACTCTGCGAAAGGAATTACAGCAAAATAATTGCTTTTTATCTGTGGGTATGCTGAGCGAAAACTCATGAGAATCTATTTAAGCTTGTTCACTGTAATATTAAATATAATTTACTTTTGTCTGATTCGGTCACCCTAAAATATATGATAGAATCGGAACAATGACAATAAAACCAATGCACCCAAATCTTTGCGGGACTGACAACAACAAGGAAACCAGCTGACTGACTGATTTACTGTCAAAATGAGAGACACAGAAAGTTGCAAATGTCAGAATGAGACACCACAGCAGAGACTTATTTCCAACAGAAAATCATACTTTTCTCCTCAGATAACAGCTGACAGAAATATGTGACAGCTCTATTAGAAAGACTTTCCAAAATCCAAAAGTTATTTCACACTTTCTCAATGAAAGGAGCTCCTACTTTAAGGTGAGTCAACGGCTTTTACTGCAAAGAGTAAACTCTGCAGAAGGGCACTTAAAATTTACAAAGGAACTGCTCTGTGAAACCCACAATACTGTCGCTCTGGCAGAGAGGTTCATCAGTCTGGGATTGTGCTCGTGAACAAATTTCTCCCCTCACTCATGTAAACATAACACACACAGACGCTTGTGCACACAGACACATGCACACAGAGAGATGGAGATGTGGGTGGCTGCACACACATCCGCCAATACACAGTTTAGACTGAGACACTTAAGTCGAGAAATCGATCATTTAAAGCAAATGAGTCAGATGTGGCAGCGGCTCTGCTCTGCTTCGCTCTTTGAGCCATCAAAGAATCTGAGCACCAATGAAGATTCTGCTGCAACAATTAATCCCCTGAAATTTAAATGACAAAAAAAATATGTTGATCTTTGTGAGGAGTTTGAAGTGATAGAGGGAGTTGGCAACAAACAGTGCTGGCATGAGTGTAGGGCTCAGGAATAAAAAGATTCCCACAATAGCAATGATGAACTGATCAGTTGTGTATTTGGTTCAACCCTAAACTGCACAATCGGCACAATAAGCTACAGCAACAAGGTTATGCAGATGGCACCTGTACGGCTGAAACAAGGGGAAAAAATATATACACACATGCATTGTTGGAAATGTAAAAATGAGTAGCTGTAAGGACAGTCAGACCTCTGCACAAAGAAACACAAGGAAACACAACACCAGTGATTTGGAAATGGTTCAGATTTCTAAAGCTGGACAAAGAGAGATTAAGTGATATCCATTACATGATACACAGGCAACCTGTTGCAGACAAAGACGGGAAACCTTCTCCACCTTTTTTTGAGAAGGTACCAACTCACCAACTGTAAGCCAAAAGCACTAGCATCCAACTTTGCAAACAAGTCTCTTGTAGTAACATTAATTCAAACCCCAGAAGCAGCAGCAGTCCTGTCTGCATCTTCAGTCATATTTTTCTAAGATATATATTTTTCATTATAGGCACATAAAGTAAATACTGTTTGTGCAATATGTGCAATAGTATGTGCAGTATACCCCTTGACACCACTTGAACTTCAACTTAAAAGGTCCCCCTCTGACCCCTACATTCAGTGTTATTTACCAAAACACACTGTGTGTATCCTTGAGTCTAACAAACACGATAAATGCCTTCTTCCTCATTAATGATATTAAATGTATTTACCATTAATTATCAATGTCGATCAATGTATTAACAAATACTGATAATATTTTTGGTCTTATCACCCGACCACAGCCTACATCAGCATATCAGCAGAGTTAAAAAATGTCAGGTTGTAATAGCTGCACTGAGTACCGGTATGAATATGACTATTAATAGTGGCACAGCAGTGAATGAGCCAGCATGTATGAAACAGTTGATGCCAATTAATGCCACATTACTTCCCATTTTATTTAATTCATACAAAAACCAAAGGATAAAATCTTCAGGTTGTGGTATTAGGGTTTGTTGTGTGCCGAACTGCTAGAGCTTCTTCTGTTTCTTTTGGAAAGAACCATGCTAAATGTTCCCTCTGTTTCCAGTCTTTATGATAAGTTAAGCTAAACTAAGCTAAGCTAAGACATTGTTGACTGTTGCCTTATACATAGACAGATATGTGAGCTGTATCAATCTTCTCATCTTGGCAAGTGAGTGAATAAGTGCATTTCCAAACTGTGGAATGACTGCATTAGACCTCATAACATAAATGTGTTTGCTGTGAATAAACTGCTTATTTTGTTCCTACGGTTTGGCCAGTTGTTTGCTTTTTTATGCCATTTTATGTGTGTTCATCTTGTGTTGCAACCTTCAATTATTTATGTGTGTGTTCTTGTGTTCTCTCACACCTTGGGCTGGTCTAACAGGCAGTAGAGCAGTGTCAGAAAGGCATAAATAAGTCAGCAACATGGCCTTATATCTGACACATATACACACACACACATCAGCAATTGCCATAGTGTTGTGTGCTGTGTTCAGCAGTGAGGAACATCTGCAAAGGAAAATAAAAGCACACTGCTACACACACGCACAAACAAGACTCAGCTAACATTCCTGTATCAAGGACTACCTGTCCAAACAGAAAAAATACAGCAGTACAGGGTAAACACACAGTCACCTGTGTGTATCAGGCAGATACTGGTCTTGTATTAAGAATGAGATGGTGGCCCATTGGTGTCATCTACTAGAAATAATGGATATGAAGCACACTGTTAAAATTTTATGTAACAATCTGCACATTTTTACTGTAACTCATTTACATACACTAAAGACTCCAACCATTACAAATGTGTCAGTGCAACAATTCAAAATGCACATTGATCAAATCTTAATGTACTCGCACCACTGTTTACATGGGTGGTTGTGTGCCGCACATGTGTTCCTACAATGTGGCAATGGTGATGATGGATGGTGGGTCAGCATGGGAGGCTGCGTGATCCATGAGCAGAGTGAGTCCGCCACCACACTGACAGGCTAGGCTGGAGTATGATTAATCCCCACTTCCTCTGGGCATTTGTCATGAAGCTTCGATGTGTACATATTTCCCATAATGCACTTTTTTCCCCCCATGCTGACAATAAGAGAATTTGCTGAGAATGGAGTACAAAATGGCTCAACAGGCATATTTCTCAGAGAGGATAATTTCTGTTTATTACAACTTGGGCTGTAGTTTCAGTTATGACAACACTGTACTCACAAAAGTAATTGCTGAGACCTGGGAGCACGGCAAAATTGTTGCAACTTAGCAAGTTAGTCGGAACAACACACAAGAAGGGACGAACGATCAGAAAGGTTGCAAACAAGCCATCAGTTTAGCCAGATTATGAGCCAGAGGTTTTCAAAGTGAGAGACGTGCCTCCACACAGGGGAGACAGGTGGCAAAGATACTGACACAGAGACAGACACTGGAGTTAGATATGACACATATTATGTGTCATATCAGTGAGTTATTAACTCACTGCAGCAGTTAAGATAGTCTAAAACTTGCTGGATTGCCACAGTTTGCAACAAAATTTGTACTTCCTCTCAAGAGTCATAACTCAAATCTAAACATATGATCTACATAGCTTTAGAGTGGCTTATACTTTCCAAGGATGTCATTATTTTAGAGCTGTCAATAGATTAAAAGGTTTAACTTCGTTCATCACAATAATAGGCTGTAATTAATCACAAGTTTAAATCACAAGTTTTGATGGGTCACCTGATGCGTTCTGGATGAAGCCCTGAAGCCCTTGATCTTCAACAATGTTGATGGGTCTGCAGTCTGCGGCGATCCATTTCACGATAGCATAAGTTAGCTTAGTTGTTGTTTTGTTGACAGACCTGCCCTGGCTGAACTCTCCTAGGTCTCGGTGTTAGCATCTTTGCTAAAATCAGCGAGGACGTGCTCTTCTCGAAGACGGGACTTCAGACACGTTGCGCGTCGGCGGAAAGACAGTTCATCACTACACAGTGTACACACAACTTTGGCTTTATCCAAACTTCCACGTAGAAGCTTTTTAAAACGAAAATTACCGTTGAGCACACCTGTGGGTGTTTACTCATCACGGCAACTGCGTTGACCTCGGCTTTCACCTTTAACCACGAGCGGTAAACACGCGCGCTGGAACTATGGGAGGAAGTTGTGTTCAAGCCATAGGTTCAAACGTAGTAATATGGTTAATTTGCGTTAAAAAAAAAAAAAAAAAACGCGGTTAATCGCGAGCGTTAATGTTGACAGCCCTACATTATTTACATCGTGAATAAATGTTCATAAATACACTCAGAAACCACAGAAACAAGACGCTCAGAGATTTCCTGAGTATGATAGTAATCTGGGGATTGTTGTCTGTGTATGCATGTGCTTGTTGCAAACAGGAACTAATTCAGCATATTTGTGATGGTGCAATTTGTTAAAATATAAACAAGTGTAGGCTAAAAAAAAAAAAAAAAAAAAAAAAAAAACAGGCTTTAAATATGGGGCCAGGAAAGCTGCTAGAGTTCTTACCAGTTACTGCAACGTGGTGAATACATTATTATTACCAGTGGGAATGATAGCTATGCAAATAAAAACATACAGACACTACATAAATAAGATCCAAATTGCTACAGTCCATGATAGATTTGAACAACTGAGGTGGGTGAGGTACTACTTGAGTCATGTCAGCTTTGATACAGGACTTAGGTACCCAGGCTTTAGCTGAACCTTTACCACTGTTCAACTCCTCTCATGCACTCTGACAGATGTAATTGACTCTAACATCAGAAGCTAACAAGGTAAGCCTGGTTGGGTTGGACCGTCTCTAATCCGTTGTGTTTGCTGCTCTCTGGTTGTGAGGTTAAAGAAGAGAGAAACGAGAATTACTAGATTTTCCATCAGTAAATCCATAACTCACGGGTTTACTGGCGTGAGCCGTCCAACTATTTGCGGTCTCAGGACTTCTTTGTTCCCTCCTTTGGGGATGAGGGGTCCTACTCTGTGAGGCAATAAAGATGAGTGTGACACATCACAAGATACACACACACACACACACCTCAGGCACAGATTTTTGTCCCATTATATGATGAAAACATAAGCCCATGTGTATTAGCTGTCTAATATTATTATTCATATTGAAAGTACATTCTGAAATCCCAAACTGGATCAATGTAAAATGGGTGACACAGTTGGGGGCTTTAATGTGGTATGGCTGGCCTATACATCCCAATAAACCCCAGACTCACTCGCCACACCAGCTGCAGAGGAAATGCAAACACACACACACACACACAGTCTTACAGCAACGAGAGGGGAGGGAGGCATGTTGCCTTTGGGGTGAGACAGATGCAATAGATGCTGTCTTTTATAGGATTCAATAAGCTACAAATGGGAGGAGGGTGAAAGGAGGTGGGGTCCAGACACAGTGGTGACTACCTGAACAACCCAAGCCACACAACGGACATCTCTGATTGTTACATGTGCAAAGATAACAAATTGGGATAAAAGTGTCCACCTTGATCTTTGGGTTCTGTAAAGATCATCACCCACACTGCTAACTGAGACAAGGACCATGAGGTCTGAAATTAAAAATAGGCCCGGCATAACTGTTTTTCTTACTGCTCTCCTGACTCTTCATTAAAGATAGTAAATTTTATTTTGTTTTTTTTCAAATAAAGTCCAGCGTGCTTTACATTAAAAAGGCCCTATATTGCAAATAGTAGCATTAACAGCTGTTTATGATCTAGAAAGGGCATTGACCAATGATGAGAATAAACTTCATTCTTTTGCCTTCTATTATTGCTGTTCCTCTTTCACTCTATTAAAATTCGTATGCTTGCAACTAGCCCCATGATTAGCCCTGTCTCGTTACTCCCGTGTCGCCTGCATCTGCTCGCTCTGAAAGAAATGGATTGCTCAGGCACTCCTGTGTGCCAGTGAACTCAGTTTTTTTGGGACTGCTTGCAGTTCTGAGAAAAGTGCAGGCGAAATAATTTGGTCTTTATACACTAATGGTAGAATTTTACAGCTGATTCTGTGTGACATGCTGAGAGCTGGTGAGTGATGAGCAGGGTGGGATGCTGTTTTGTCTGAGCAGAACCTGATGTTTTAAGCAAAAGGGGGAGCAGTGGTCAAAAGACGAAGATGACTTCCAGACAGTTTCTCAAGTAACTTGAGATATAAACCCTGCTTTTGATGCCTTACAAGTGAGTAGTCCCTACTTTTGTGCTGATGTGATTTTCACAAAGTCCGTCAATTCCACGTTTCGCAAGGATAAGGCTCAGTGTGACTTTTGTAATCAGCTAAATCACTAAAGACCCAAATAAAAATGAATTTATCCTATAAAAATATTGTCTGACTGTTAAACCTGTTAAATCTTGGCTTGCATTTGAGGGTTGTCATGGTAGCGAACCATGTGACCTCAAAATGGTCCATGGTCCTGACATTTCAAAATATCTCCATTAAGGCAAAAATGCAGCCAAGCTAAAAGTAAAACCAGGAAAAAAGACATGGTACAGCATTACGTAAAGACAATGTAACTTTGAAAGAAAAACTCCATTCATATGTAAGTAAGTCCCACCTTTGTATGTTTCTCAAACTCAGAATTGGTCTTGGCAAACCAAATGGGTTCTAGTTGCTGATGCTGAGTAAGCCACCAAGAAAAAGACTTGACAATAATAAACATACATGATGTGTGTACAGCGGCTGATGTCTTGGAAGCCGGTGAAATTCATTGTGCCTTTTATCTTATAGTATCATGATACCACAGCGGCTGTTCAACTTAAAAGTTACATGCATGTGGTGTATTTTACTCATCTGCCCTGTAGTAAGCAGGGTCATCCAGTCCGTGAGACAGTGCATCTGAACCCAGGCACATGTCCCAGCAAACCGGCAAACTCTAAACCCTTCAAAACAATAGCAGTGGATTGAAGTTACCAAACTCTCACTCCCCAAGGCAACTTTCACACATTCAAAATGCCCTCAAGTATTGGGGGCAATCTGGCATGACCTAAAAGCCCTGGGTGTATACAGCTGCAACTGCAGCACAAAAACACATATGTTGTTGTTTTTGTAGTAGTTTTAACTGCTAAATCTTAGCATAGAACAGGCAGCCACACACACTTATTGTGTTATTTAAGCTGGACAAGTGAGTTAATTCACATGTTGGTTCACATTCACTGATTTAGAGCATGGTTAGCAACCCTGGGGTCAGGGCATACAGGGTCCCCAAAGATACATCTGGTGTGCAGTATGAGGTTAGAGCTGGTATGAGCATATTTGTGCCACTCTCCCTGTAACCTTTGCTCTTTTTTTTGTTGATACGGATGATTTTACCTCTTCAAGCCTCTAAAATATTATTCAAAAAGAAAAAAAGGAAATAATCTGGTCCAAACTGATCACAACCTGTAAAATATGCAACTGAGGGGTCACAATGTTGAACAGCTACCTCAGGGTATATAATGATTGTTTGTTATTTATATTTTCAAACACTACAAACAATGTGAAGTTTGAAGATTACATAAATATACAGAGAAGATGGTACAGTTTCAACATAATGCATTTCTAAAACTGGTCTTATTCATGATCCACCATGTGCTATGATATAAAATCTGTGTTTTAAGTGTTTTTTCTTTTGTCTCATAATTACAACCAACTAACTGAGTTTAGTGGCAGATGACTGCTCTGTAAAGACTGCATTTGGCAGAAATAATAGTAATGGTGCATTAAAATAGCGGTCAGATAAGGACACAACTCTGATAGAAGCTTTCTTTCCTCAGAACATTTCAAGCTTGTCAACTTGGCACTACCAAGAGCTGGGTTTAGAATCACAAGTAACTGTCCTGTGCCTCTCAAATCCTTTAGAAGGCAGTGAATGTTGGCAAATTAGTTTAGTGGTTGTGATTTGCCCTGCGCCACTGATGGCAGTGATGGAAGTCTTGATGTTCCACGGTCTTGCTCTTTACAGTGGAGATCTGTAATGCAATCTATACACAATACTCATGTTAACAATGAACATTACAGCATTTAAAACTAACATGAAAAACAGGGAAGGTAATCAATAACTATCAAACCTCATCTCATATCTGCCCACAAAAACTACAAGCTGCTGACAGTTTGAGGAAACCCATTTCCAAAATGGAGGCTCCTGAGGATTAAACAATGCCCCTCTTGGACACTGACACCACCACCCTCCCTCTGCCGCTCTTGTTTCACCTCTTTCTTTCAGTGGTGATGTATGGGTGATGTGTGACGGGGGTGGGGTGGGGGGGAGCTCCAGTAAAACCCTGCATACATGCCAAAATACATTTTACAAGCACTGCTCTAATCAGCCTGCAGCCAGAGGCTCATAAATTGCCTCAGTGTGTCTGGAGCTGGTGAACAAACGCAGCTTATGGTCACCGCTGAGAGTGGATATACAGCAGGCCACGCTCCCTGGGCAGAACCAACTCTTGAGTGCTGCTGGTGATGTTTGTGAGTCAATTCAATAGAGGGAGGAACAACCCAGTGCCTTTATATCAAAAGAAAAAAAACAAAAAAAATGACAAGGAACAATAATTTATGCGTCTGTTTAATCAGCTGAGTGCATGTAGGCAAATGTTTGCATATTGCTGCATGTTTTATGCCAGATGTAAGTGCGTGTCCCTGAGCTTGGATGCTCTCACTCATGTGGAAAGTCTCAAATATGTTAAAAGCTGTCATTACATCCATACTTAGGGACCACTGGAGGATTTATCAAGGGTTCATACGCTCCCGCTCATCTGAATTATCAAAATGATTTGGAGCGCTCCAGCAGGTAGAATGTGTCACCACTCCAGTTGGGAGGTTGTTTTGTTCTTTTTAATCTCGGCTGTAACCTTCAGTGTCCTCCGCTGACAGGAAATGCAGTTTATCAAATGGGGATGACACCAGCGGAGGTGATATATGCAGGACTGTACTTCCCCAGATAACTCTAATAGCATGAAGCCCCTGTTCCTGCTCTGTTCCTCGTTTTCAACAGGGAACAGGGAAATTCCTGAAGAAGGAAAGGATGATCAAATAAAACGATACTTTGAAGTATACGCTTGAGTCCCGCGATGACTTCGCCAAGTCCTCAAATGACATCTCAGAATTAAATAAAAGTACCTTGTCATCTCAGGGGGAAAAAAAAAAAAAGGGATGGGGGTGGGTGGGGGGTGGGGGGCCACCTCTGTCTCTGGTAGGTGTCTTCTCTTGAAGAACAATTTTCAAACCTTTTTTTTTCATGCCATAGTTTTGTAAATGAAAGTGTATCACAGACACACAAACACAGGCCAGGCAAGTGTGGACTGACATTATCTGAGAGTGTTGCTTAATAAAAGAGCAGCCATTGTGTGTGTTATAGCCAAGGCCAACATGTGCCTGTTGGCCTCGGGCCACGAGCGCTTGTGCAGAAAGGATGAGCACATCATAGAGGTATGTGTGTGTCCTCCACTAGACAGTACATAGGCAGAAGCACTTCCTACTGTATCTTCACTATGGACTGGATTGGAAACATCATGCAGTCATTTTTTTCAAAAAATATAATATCTCAGAGGCTTATTTATTCATATCCTTACAGATCATTATTGTCATTTTAATCCATGGCTAACCTTTTTCTTAATTTTCCTCATCAACTGAGTTACATTCAATCCAAGTGGGATCCATAGGGTGGCAGCACTGAGCATGACCTAAAATTGGAGGTGCTTCTTTAAAAAAAATCTGGATGAAAAAAATAAATAAATGCATTGTTTTCACAAATCAAGTGTGAAAGGGAGGAAATTTAGATTTTAAATAGCCACTAGCTATCTGTGACTGGTGGTGGTGGTGGTGGTGGTGGTGGTGGGGGGGGGCATGTCTTAGAGCAGTCATATATGATACTAAATATAATACCATTCTATAGACGTACACTGAAGCAAAACAGATTTTGTGTTGAACAATGTGCAGCACACACAGTCTTTTAATGACACATTTATAATGGATTTCACCTTCAACATTTCCTCACTTTTACATAGCTGTCGAATAAAACCCCTGCAGAGGAAAGCTCATAACCGCTCTGAGAGTATAGTCTGTGTCTATGAAATCCAAGATTTGTTGCTTTTTATTCTGAGAGAGGATAAGGTTGGCTTTATACATTTGCACACACACACACTCTCTCACACAGAGACACCACCTTCTGCTTGGGCAGTCAATAAGTAGACTGTGGCTTTGGCAGTGCTCTATCTTATTTACAGGACGTTTGTTGCACTTGACATTTATCGTGGCTCCGGGGCCGTGAACTTCATGCAAACGCCATCGAAGCATTCAATGCCAAGGGCCTGGGGCCTCCTGTCTCGGCGTCATCACAAGTCTTTTCACGCTAAGATAAATCACTTCCACTGGACCTCAAGCACAGAGGAAGGAGAGGGATGGAGGTGGGGTGGGGGTGGGGGGATGAGAAGATGGAGAGAGTCAGATGAGGGAAGCAGGGAGAAGGGCAGGCAGAGGAAGAGATGAGGTTCAGGGAGAGGGGTGTTAACACCGAGGAAATACCCGGAGGTTAACGCCAGCCCCATTTCTCCCTTGTTAATTGTTGGGTGCGTTCACACAAATATCACTAACCATTACGACGGCAGCATATGGTTTGGGTAAATGCTCTTTAGATCTCAGAGGGATGTAAATACTGTCACCGCAGACCTGGAGGCTTGGGTGGAGGCTAAGAGACAAATGACAACTGTGATCAAACAAAGAAAATAAAGTCAAAGATTTTTTTTCTTATGTAGAGTTCTCCAGATTGTTTGTCATGATAGTTCCATATCTTGGCATAGTCGGTACCAATTAATCATGGGTGGGTAGGTTTAAAGTGCCTTTTAGATTGTTAATAACTACTTGAAATATATCCTTTTATGTGATTATCAGTGGTGGAAAGTAACTACATTTACATTTACATGTA
Source organism: Lates japonicus (assembly GCA_033238685.1). Taxonomy (NCBI): domain Eukaryota; kingdom Metazoa; phylum Chordata; class Actinopteri; family Centropomidae; genus Lates; species Lates japonicus. The sequence continues at coordinate 22,324 of BRZM01003574.1, forward strand.
TAGAAAGTAAATTTACTCAAGTACTGTACTTAAGTACAATTCTGAGGTACTTGTGCTTTACTTTTATTTATGTTTTAAGTTACTTTATTCTTCTACTCCTCCACATTTTAGAAGGAAACACACTTTTTCTCCACTACATTTATTTAACTGATACAGTTACTACTATTTACTTGTACATCAAAGACTGATTTGCTATGAGAAGATTATAAATAAGTTAAAATATAGTAGTGCATAGTTAAAATAATCTTCTTTTTCATAAAAGAAGCAAAGATTATAGAAAAGCTCAAACAATGAAAACCGATTTGTGAAGATTTTGTTTTTTCTTCTTTTCTATCTCATTAATCATTTCACGACCCCTCAGATTTATCTTGTGACCCACTGAGGGGCCGCCTCCTGGGCTGCACTAGACTGAAAATGCCTACAGTTAAAACTAGCAACACTTCAAACAGCTTCAGCAGTAAAGTGCTAGTTAGTGCTTAATTCTACTACTACAGTATGGACTGATGAATAACAAGCTAATCACATAATATGTGATAACAAATCAAAGGGTCTTTTTTCATGCAGGAGTACTTTTATTTCTCCTTTTTTTAAACGTAGATTTTCCTGATCTCTGAATTTAAATGCAGTACTTAAGTAAAGTATTTGAGTACAGGGTGAATACCATGATATTATAATATGTTATTATATTAGTATTCGTATTATATATAATTCATTCTTAACCATGAACATACAGTAGTAGGCAAAATAACTTACTAGCAGTTTTTGTTTTGTTGTGTTTAGAGCTTTAGCTGAAGACCATGGAAGCTAGTGAGCGGACACTGAGTTAATTATCATTTTATCCAAAAAAGGGATGATAGTTGTCATGTAGGCTTTAATACACTTTACCGTCAACTGATGGGAAACAATAACAGAACGGAAAAATGCATATCATAACAGAGTTTTTGCCACACATGTATCTTAGAATATCAGCAGTCTCCTGAGAGAACGGTTTGTTTTTTTGATAGATTTCAAAATAAATCACTCAATATAAACAACAGAAACTATAGCTGACTGAAAGGCTGACAGTCAGGAGGCAGTACATGGTCCTATTATAGGTAGAACAGTACAAGGCCTAATAGTGGTACACATTTAAAAATCGCTCCAGTATAGAGTGATGAATGTGCCTATGGATCCCACCAAATCCTCCCAGCAGCTCTCAGGGCAATATATCCTCATGCAGTCAGCCCCAAATTATAAATCAAACCTCTCACAGATCCATATGATTCATTACAATTTATCGACAATAATTTACAGAAGTGCTTTTCAGATGCTTTTAACTTTGCCGTGGCAGTAATTTACAAACTGAGAGGAGGGGGGAAAAAAATAATGAAAACAACACTGCTGTATTTTTTTCTACTTGACTGGCAGTGCTGTAGCTAAGCGATATGGAGGGGTAAAAAATTAGATAGCTGATGAAGGCTCATCGATTCAAATGCTTGATGTTCTTGGAAAGGCAAAAGGATGACACTGAAGAATTTGCTTCAGGCTGCCTTCTAAGTGTCTTACAGAGTGCTACAGAGAGTTACTCTGACTCAGTGCAAAAATGTGATAATCATTTCAGCAAAAACACACCCAAGGCAAACAACTACCAGACAGCACAAAGTACACTTTAAAAAAAACACTCCACTTATTCATATCGCTGGGGCTCTATTTACGTAGTCTACCTGCAGACACAGTAATATTCTATTGTAGAAACAAGCTAATGATGCTATTAATTATAATTTATCGACTGCAGTGCCAGAGATAGTGTCACTGGTGTCCGTGGCTTACTCACAGGGAGGCTTTGCAACATTTGACATTGATATTTGGATTTTGCATCATAACCTGTATCCGTCTACGTGTTCATTATGCCCTGCTCTTCCAAAAGGTACTGCTGATCTCCGCACAGGCTATTTCTGGTGGCCGTGTGACACTGATGATGTTGACAGCAATCGCCTTCCCACATCACAGCCACCGCAAAGGTCACACCAAATGAGAGGGATGTGTAAGCAAGGCCTGTCCTCCTGCCACAGCCTGATCTCGCCTCAGGCACTCTGGCTGATGAGGCCTAAGCATCAGCACAGGGTCATTATTTCAACTAGAGAAGCACTTAACTTCTTTACTCCCCCGTCTCTGAGGACACCGCTGCAGCAAGGTAGACGAGGGAGAGGGAAAGAAAGAAAGGGAGGGCACGGTGTTGGGTTTTGTCCCCAAAGTATGCAGGAGAGAGACTTTTTTTTTCACCCTTCCACCCTCGTCTCTCTGTGAATGTAATTCCTGCACACCATGGGTGAATTAATTAATTACAAAGCTGGCTGAGTATCAAAGGTAAATGATTTAATTATATTCCCTGCGTCTTTGTTAAGAAGCCAACTGTCAGGCAGTGGTAAGTGGGGCTGTGGCCCTCTGTGACGCCTGAGGGGTGTGCATGTATGTGTGTCTACGTGTGTTGGTGAGTATGTGTGCATTTGTCTTTCTGTGTGGGTTCCTTTGCATAAAAAAAGAAAGACAGGCAATGGAAAAAAGGAGCGGGAGAGAGTGTGTACTTTACAGAAAGTACTTGGGCCAGTGTATTTGCTGGATTGAGACTGTCCTCACCGGAAATGCTGCAGAATTTGTCACTTCAAACACTTAAAATGGTCTGTAAGTTTATGTTTTCCTGACAAGTGACCTCTTTTAGTCAAGTTGTTCTCTGTCAGAATGAAAAGGCTGAGTAGCATGACATTGTTATGGCACTCAACCTCTTGCTGTGTACAAAGGGTCTGACTATGACACCGGAGGCTGCAGATCTCGTCTCTAACCAGCAGTCATCATTGTCTTTCCCTAAACTTAACCAGGTCGTTTCCACTGTCAAAACTTAGCTACCTGGTTAACACTTATAAAATATTATTTTACAAAGTTAATAAGGTGAACACGTCAGTGCCTGACCTGGTCTCTCACTATTTTGAAAAAATGACCACAGTGACTAATACTGGCAAATGTATACTTTTTAAAGTGACTAACTATATCACCTACGGTGAGTGAGGTTTTCATTTTTGGGAAAACATTTCATTTAAACCTTAAATTTTAATTTTTTGTCTGACTATTATACTGTATTGTGCTGTTTTTAAAAGCCAACTCATATTGGAGGAACATGAGAAACAGTTAACTACTGTAGTTTGCACTTTCATATGTACAGTACAGTACAATATGTGACTTTTTTATCTTTAGAAGGAGTCATTTGGCTTGCTTTTCACTCGTCCTGAAAATTTTCCCAAGGCTAGATATAGTGCTTTACATTAAACAGAAAACCTTCTCTGTGTTTGTACAGCAGGTAATGTTTACTAAATTGAGAAAATGCTAAAAGTAAAATATCAGTTTCAGGTGGACTGATGCAGGGTCCCATAGTGACATGAATGCCATCTAAATGTCACAAATGTTCAAATATACATACGCACATACCTTCCACAAACAAAACCTCTGAATAGCTTCATACCTGTCGTGAAATGGAGACATATCACAGCTACAAGTGTGGTTTTGTCTATTTATCACTACAGGAGAAATAATTCAGCAGCTGAATCCTCCTCTTCGAGATCAATCTGGAGGTCTGCTGTGCATGATACATACTGGTGATTGACTGTTTCAGATGCTTTGTTTGTGGGAGATGAGAGCTTCTCTACTGGGAGAACAAATAACACTCACCCTCACTACTGCAGAGTCCACGCCACAGCAGGATAAGGACAAAGTATCTGAAAACACACACGCACACAGGCAGAAGGACAAGATTATGTTCTGTCTTCAGACCAGCAGTTTGTAGTGAGGATGAAGCTCGCAATGTGACACACATCAGTTGATCTTGATTTTTGTTATCTAACAGAGATGTTTTCATGATGTCACAGATCACTGTATCGAGAAAACGACTAACACCGGGAGACATGTTCTTAATGAAAAAACGTTGTTACTAAAATCGCTCTATCCACACACGGCTGAATAACAGCTGAAGAAGCAGGGCCCTGGATTCAAGATAAATAGAGCTGTCACGGAGGTTTTGTCATCGCACAAAGAAGCTGTTTATAGCACAGAGGCCTGGGATAAACCATTTTCTAGCCAAACAAGGTCAATGAAGCATAATTGGATGCCCATTACCAGATTGAAAAACTGGTGCCTTTTGTTTTAACTGTGTTAGACTGAACTGAGGGCGCTTTCTCCCATTTCTGTAAACCCGCATCAAACCGCAGGGCTCAATTATAATGTTCAGGGATCCTTCTGTGGGGCTTAAGAAAATCAATAGACCAAGGACAAAGAACCCATAGCCAATTACTAATTAATTCTTTATCACTGTGATTTAGGGGAAGAGGAGGATGTTAAATAACTGTAAAATCTTTTAGCTATGACTTTGAGGGTGCTTTTTATATAGTTCTTGTATGTCTCCAAGACAGAATGTCCATACCTTCCGCAGACCACACCTATAGCTTTATTACCCTTGTCTTAAAGAGCAGGGAGTCATAGTAGGAGGAAGGATACTGCCCAGCAAAGGGGTGGCTGGGAAAAAAAAAGTCGGATGCCATCATCGACAGAGACATATCTCTGTGACAGGTTTACGGCTCAGGAGCGGGGCTTCTATTTGGGGGTGGAAGACGAGAAAACATGGGTGTCCCTCCCCCTTCCGCCACTAGTTCACCCCCCCCCAAACACCCACCTGTGCATCCCCAAACTGCAGCACATGAGAAACCTGCTCCCTGCGGAGGGAGCAAAATTCAATTTCTGATTTATCCCCTGACGATCAGATTTACTCTGCTGTTCAGTTGCCTCCATGCTGCCTTCCTAGAGGTCACAGGGAGGACTGACAAGGGGTGGATGGGGTGGGCGTAGCTGGTGTGAGGGAGGGCAGACAGAAGGAGGGAGGCGGAGCAGTTTTTCACCACAGAGTCATGAGTTCCTCTGGACCGGGCAGATGCTTCCTCATATTTTCTTGCTGTGCTGACAAGTGGCTTATTGTTTCCCTTGATAAGGGTACAGTGTTCCCGGTAATGGGAATTAGAGGGAGGCGTAAGTCACCGAGACGCAGGGTGAGACTGAATCAATAGATAATGGGAGATTTCTCATGGACGCAAAAGGCACGGTTATTATCAGTGCTGGCTTAGAAGAGCAAGGCTCTTATTTGTCTTCAAGTTGCACTCACGAGTAGGTGAAGGGTAGAATAAAAGTTACACTTTGCTTGAACCCTGTGAAAGCGGTTTCACAGTGTCTCCAGACAAATGCCCCCGACACCATGTTCTAAACTGACTGTTATGTGACTCAGTGAACAAAACCTCATTATTACTGCTCGATTCGAAAAAATTGTGCAGTAGGAGGACAGCTCATGGTGAATCAGCTTTTTTCCTTTTTTTTTTTTTTTTTTTTTTACTGTTATTAGTCATCACCTTCACAAAGGAAGTGTCTCAGTTTTGTGTTTGTTGGTCATTTAGAGAATATCATCAGATCTTTTCAAGACATTTGCAAAATGGGTTTAACTGTACAAGTGATTTGCTTTTGGTGCAGATGGAGGATTTAATGAAATTTATGAAATTGGAAATTTCTTTCTTTTTCATGAGCTATAGCATCTCCTTGAATGAAAACAACTGTATGTGCAACTTAAGACTTGTCTATTAGTGGGTGCAGGAGCAGATTTAAAAGATTCAACCCAACACTAACACATCAGTGTCATTTAGGTCGATATGGCAAACTTGTTAGCCAACAGTTGCCTATTTACACATCTAGCAGACATGAAGCAAGAATAGGATTTCATTGATGACAACCGATCTCGTAATCAATGAATATTCACTCTCTTTTAGCTTATTTTTAGTGTCGAGGAAAATATCTGGCTGTTAGATGCTCCACTACACTCTTTGTCTGCTGTTTGATGCTGGTCAAGCAGTGTACACGTACAAGTAGCTAATTTGTTGAAAATGGGAGCTGTGAGAGTGGTGGATCAAAACAGTAAAGTCAAGCAATATAACCAAAACAATAAGTTGAAAGATGCTTAAATGCTCCATAGAGCTGAGGAGAACTGAGACAGGCGATAAAATTACCACTATTACTGATACCTTTCACATGCATGCAGTCATTTGATCCAATGATAGTAGTTTTCATAGCAGCTTTAAACTTGTGAAAAGACACATACACAACAAAAAGCATGATTGTTATAAATTATAGGTGTGCTGCAGCCAAACAAACATGGTAGGGCCAACAAAAAACAACAAAAAGTCACTGCTGAAAGTAAGTGGGTTATAAGAAAGGCAGACCCACTTGTCAACACAGCTTGACCCAGTTACTGACCTTCTCCCCAAACAATGCTGGGATCAAAGGGAAAGGTTTGTATTCTCCTGCCTGATAAGTTATTGTCAACAGCTGTTCAGACAAGAAATGACCAGTTGCTCAACAGCAGACAGGAAGTCAACAAAACAATGGATTTTTTTTTTCAAGCGATAAACACAAATGTTTGATGGCTCAGAAGTTCAAAAACAACAGCAAATCCATGACAGCTTCCCTTTCTGAAAAAGCATGTGTACAAAAGCAAACCTACCAAGGCTTCTCTGACCGTCTCTCCAGCATCTGGAGTGTAAACTTCATCTAGCCATTACAGCCTTCTTTCAAGTATGTCTCTGAAACTCTGTTGCTGCATATCCCAAATAATATTAAACTCTACTTTAGTGTTAAGAGGTTAAGAGGGTTTTTTTTTTTAAAAAAAGGGGGACAATTACATACCATCAGAGAGTGATTTGTGGTTGTGTATTGAGAATCCTGTGCTCAGCCATTCGGCATGGTCAGTGAGCAGAGCAGCAAAGAGGGTGTCCTCCTCCTGACAGCTCCCCCTAGGGCCCTGGAACATTAACCACTGTGGTCCACAGGTGTTGGGAATAATTACCTACCACTGCCATGTGACACCTCGAGCAAATTAAACTCACCCTTTAAGTTTTAAAGGCAAATGCATATTGTGGCCATCACTTAGAGGCTGGCCTGTCCGTGTTTGTGCATAATTTGTTGTAACAATGTGTTACTGCAACTTGGTAACTCGGCCCAGCAGCTGACTACAGATGAGTGAGCAATGTGGCGATGAAGTTGGAGGAGGGAAGAGGAAGTGCAGAGAAATATTGCATTAAAGGCTTGGCGCATGTGTCTTCGCTGTTAATAAATTCTAGTCCATCAAGCTGTAATCTAATTATGAAGTATGCTTTCATCTGCGATGAATCATCTTTGCACTTTGTTAGCTAAATTGGGGGAAAGAATCCAGACACATCATTGAGATATTTTTTTTCTTTATAAAAAGCACAGAAAAAGTTAGTGGCCTCACACAAAATGACTGTTAAAGCCCTGGAGCTAATGGCTTTAAAGAAAATATAATTATGATTTAATCATTGACAAATTAAGCCCAGGGAGCTTACGTTTTTGGCAACGGCCATGATCCATAAAATCAGTTTTTCTAACAGCTGCATGTCTAAAAGCGGTAATTACATTCTCTGTAAACACATATAAAACCTAAGCAAACACGCCCAGCAGACGGCTGCGGATTAGGGGTGAGATGGAGATGTCATCCCGTCCTCACAATGGCACATCTGGAAGATAACTCTGAAAAATACAGCTGGTGATAGGTTCTTTCAATAAAAAGAAGAAGAAAAAAAGTCTCAAAATAAATTTCCACTGTGCACAAGTCACCAGCAGATAAACTCAAAGACAAACTCACAGAGTCGTGCTGAGGAACGCCAACACCCTCCTCAACAAAACAATATGATGACCTCGGAAACTAATTATGTCACTGAGCTTATATATTGAGATCAAGTTTTATTCAAGGAACACTCTAGAAACAAGAAACTGAAGATAATCCTTGTAAATATTCTAAAATAAGCCAATCATTTCAGGAATACTTTTTCCAGCTACTGTTGTTTTGTTTTTGAATGGTACCACTGGTGCAATATTTGAGGAACATCTGTGCCAGGTTTCCTGAGTAGAAAGACATTACCTCTGTCCTCCTCCCTCCCCTGTCCAATGAAGAACTTGACACCTGCTCATTAGACTCCTTGGAGCCAATGTTCTGCCATTACATGAAGAGTATACCGCTTCAAGTTGAGTGAAATTTTATTTTTCCTCTGCCTGTGCTCTTTTCAATGAAGTAGTAATGATCTCAAGGAGTATGCTAGCAGACAGAAAGCAGGTGTGGAAGGAGATGCAGAGACATATAGGAACCAAATGTAATGCATAAGATGACGATTAGCCTAGTCTCTAAACTGCTCAGTCAGCAGTAACGGTAAAGACTGGTAAGACACATTAAGACACTAGCTGTGAAAGAACATCTGAGTTCTCAGCTGCCGCCGTTCATTTTCATAATGACAGTGAATGCAGTTGAAAGCAGTGGGATCTCTGAATGGCATTAGGCTTTCAACTTTGATTAGGTGACTCGCAGGAGATCAAGAGAAATCATTTAGAGGAGGATAAGTGTGTCGAGAGATAATGGCTCCACAGGTTGAACATTGGGAAGAAACGCTGGCTCTGACTGAAGCTGATGAAACACTGCAACAACCTGAGAAATCCAGGTGCGTGCATGTTCATCTGCGCAGGCACTGATTTAAATGTGTGCTTGAGCACGTGCTCGTGTGAATGCAATGCTTGTTGTTTTTTGAGTGTTAGTATGTGTGCATGAATGTACATATCTCCCTGCCAAATATCTCACCCTCTTTGTGTTTCATGTCAGGCATCTCACTCTCTTTGACAGCATTTCACATTGAGGTGGCATGTGTTGGAAAACAAAACTAAGAGGGTTAAACATCTCTAGTAAATACTTTGTCTTAGTATATTTAACCAAATTAATGTCAAAGATTAATTGCTGCTTGTTTGTTTGCACAGGAAATTGTCATCCTTTGAGGGTGTATGAATTCTTGCACACGTTTATTTTTATTTAACCATCATGTTATGATTGTGCTTGTGCCCAAAAATGATATAAACCAGTGTGAGGGAGATCACCTGAGATTCAAATTGCATCTGTGAAAGTACTAAATCCTTCAAAATGTCTTTTAAAACTTTACGAATGTTCTCTGTGCCCTCACCAAAACAAAACACGATGACAGGTGCCAGCCATTTACATCCCCTTTGACTTGAGCCCCCACTTCCGACAGAGAGAGAAAAGACAGAGAGAGAGAGAGAGAGAAGGAGAGAGAGAAGGGGGGAGAGAAAGGACAGGGGTTGAGCGAGGACCTGAAGTGTTTAGGAGGAAGATGGCTGTCAGTAGCTGTCAATCGTCGGCTTTTTGATGCCATCGTCTTGGCACAGGCCTGTCTGTCTCGCGGTGTAACAGCTATCAAAGACTCACTCACAGCAGAGACAGGCGCTAGGGTGGAAACACAAGGAAATCCACACATTCTCTCATTTACACCTGGCATATAAACTTTGTGAAATCTGGGTCTGAGAATGATGATGGAGCTGATCGTTCTCACCTGGCCTTGAAGCAATGAACATGTAGGTGTGATAAGACAGTCCTCACTTTGCATGGCACATGAGTATTAGCAAACGCTTGGAAAAAGAGTTTGGCTCAGACTGCATTCCGTTGTCCATTTTACTTTGATTATTTTAGTGCTTTTGGTTACAAGGTGTATAGAGGTTAATGTTAAATTAATGGAGATACATCATATAGCCATATAAAACACAACTGTTCCCACTACACACACAATAGTTCCAGTGATCTGCTTTGTTTGTTTTCCTTTGGTCAATTTTAGGAGCTCTGAGTGACAAATCACCCTGCAGTACAACTTTGACCAGTTAGTCATGCACCCAGAGCACTTCAGCAGGGCAAACATCTCAATAGCACAGTCGTATATTCGATGGCTCATATCATGATCGATTGGACGGTGATCTATTAAGAGAAAATCCCTCACTGGTTGCCTTTATTTTCTTATTATTGCCTGCTACAGAACATTTTGAAGAGTGTGTGTCACTGTGCGCTGCTTTGGTGATAACATTAATCTGTCCCGCTGTCCTTGGTGGACGTCTGCTTTTCATCTTGCCGGAGACAGAGATCACTTACACGCTCCCTACAGTCTCACACCACCCTTATTGGTCCCAGACACATCACAGCGATGACTCAAGTTCAGATGACCAGATCACAACTTGGGTGCAGGGAGGAGGATAGATGTCGTCAGCCAAAACCAGAGTGTTTTGTTTTGGCTCATGGGTTTCTTCACCTGTCCACATTTGGCAGATACACACAGACAGCTCAACAAACATGACAAGATCCCTACTCAAGCACATAGCTCAATCTCCGTCCTGCGCCTGTGGTGTGTAGCTGCCCTCGGGAAGTCCTGTCAGCGCTTACCATTTGGCCTTGAACCTGTGCTGACTATTGAGTTCATCATGCATAAAACATTAAAGATGTACATCCAAAAGGCTGTGACTGCCTGTTTATTGGCACTCACGGCTCCATAAACCATTTTCATCCCTTGCAGGATGAGACACACATGCTCTGCAGTCCTATTGATGCCGTTTAACACAGAATATAAACCATAAAACACAATAATAAACATAAGCGGAGCAAATAAATCAGATTCATAATAACCCTGAGGTGGGATTTATGTAAGCAAAGATAGAGTCTTTGTGCAAATTGATGGTACAAGCTCTATCAAAGCACCAGTGAGACACTAATATAGTCTTATAAACACACCAGCAACACTCTAAAGTAGCTTCATCTCTCCTCCTTGGCTGGCCTAAGTGCTTAAGTAATGTATTGCTTTCATAAGTGTGCAACTTCGAAGCACTTTCTTTGGTGGAAATATGTCTCCATCCTCTGGGTAGTGTGATTAAGAATAAAATACAAAGAGCATTACAATGGAATAAATTCAAACAGTGACATAAAACAGGAAAAGCGTAAGCTGTGTTGAGCTGAGTTCTCTCTGAGAGGCCCCCGTGACAACGGCAGGGAGCTCTAGAGGTATCCATCACCAGCACACACTGTCCCCCTGGCACCCAAGCTAATGTATCACCTCTGGATTACAGTAATATCTGTCTGATGGATGTTTTCTGAGTGGAGCGGGCCACATGTGTTCCAGACAGGAGACTCTGTCGTCGGGGTGTAGCTCTGAGGAGATGGGGCCTCTGCTCCTGGAGGTCCATTATACTATTCCCCTTCTCTCCTGAGTCTGAATCCTGAATCCTATACCCTCCTCCCGGTCCATTCATTCCTCCTTCTTTCCCAATTCTACGGCTATTTGTATGTGTACGTACATGCAGTGCGTGCCTGCTCGCATGTGTTAGTCACAGGTCTCCACTGAGAGGCCGACTACCATCCCGGGGCGATGCCTGGGTTCCTCCAGTCAACTTTACTGCCTTCATTTGGCCTGATGAATGGCTAGCTGCCTTATCAGTCCCTCTGCCTGCAATCTCAAGTGGTTCCCTGGAGCCTCACGCTGCCTACAGCTTCGGTCGTCTCTCTCTCTATCCAGCATGTGCTCTTTCTGCTTCTTTCACATGCACACCGCAAACCCAGAGACATAGCAAAGAGAGGCGCACAATTACATACAGATAATACTGTTCTAGATGTACAGTTCAGAAAATGACATGCACATGAACAAAAACAATGCACCAATTGTAGCAGCTAGAAACTCTGCAGAGCCCAAACACACACACACACACACTCTCTCTCTCTCTCTCTCTCTCTCTCTTCCACAAGGCACACAAGCATACGCACACGTCAGCTAGCAAATCCATCATCTTTATTTCTTCCCCAATGTGCTCATATATTTCTTGTGGCTGCACCATGCTCTCAAAAATATTTATTTTTGCTGATTTTTTTTTTCTCGAGGAAACACAAAAGAAATCACACCTTTCTTTCTCCTCGGCTCATGCCAAAATAATCAATGCTTTCCAGAGAGGGACTTGTGGCGCGACATGCGTGGAGGGAAGGCAGAAGGATGCAGACATAGCTCCAGGGCTCTGGTTGTAGATAATAAGTGAGGAGCAGTCCTTGGGTATGTTTTACAGCTATCAAGACTCATCATATTTGACATGCATTCTGGTGTTTACACAGTCTCCTCCGTAAAATCCTCTCCAGCTATAGAAGGGAACAGGGTGCAGGGAGCACACACAACGCAGCACGTACACATTCAGCACACAGAAGTGCTTAGAAAAGAGGAGCTAGTTGTTGCCTCCGCTTTCTCTCTCTCTCTCTCTCTTTCTCTCTCTCCCTCTTTTCTCCATGTCCCATCTCTTATCCACAGCACAATTGGCGGCGTTAGCACCTGTCAGCTGACTGACTTCTTGTTCCCGGTGGCTTATGAAAAAATCATGGCTGCTGGGCTTCAGAGGCTGCTTTCCCATCAATATGAATTCACCATGGTCTTCATGCAACATTAGGCCAGGCCCTGTTTTCATACAGCAAGCCACACGCTCCTTCGTCTGTAATACACAAGAGGAAATGAAAAGAGTAAATAGTCCTTTTAGAATGTTGCATTCGATCATGGGTGGAACCAAGTCGCCTATGAAAGGGACCAGTATGCTTGGCTCTCAAAAGCACATTTGCTTTCCATCCCCCAGATATTACAGAACTGCGCTCTGTGTCCCTTATTAGTGTGTCCTGTTTTACTGTAAATAAAACAATTCACAGAGCAGCTCTGCCATGGTTGTCCCCCATTGTTATACTCCAAACAAGCATTTGCACATTCAGATACGTAGCCGATTTATGTACTTTTGGTGTTAGCTCTGAAACAGTACTTAATGTAATGTGGCAGAGTCAGATAGTGGTGTGTATTTATACCACAGAACTAAATGAACCAAAGCAAATAAAATTAAATAACTGAAGCTCTCACTCATATGCTGAATTATGATTATTATTAATTTTTGAAGTAAGGCTAGACAGAGCATACGCAACTGTTTCCTGTCTCTTTCTCCTCTAATTTTTTCAGTTGTTCCAAACTTGGGGGTCGGGACGCCCACAAGGGCTGAAAGACGATTACCACAGTAGAAAATGAGAAAAATCAACATTCTGCTACTCAAAATTATGATTAGCTGTTTTTTTAAAAATTGTATTTGCTTTTAATAGTGTAGTTTTATCTCTTCAAGCCTCTGAATATTATTCTGAGCAGGTGAAATAAGTATTCATTTGAGCTTCTCACAATTCATAGATATGCACCTGTTAAGATTAGAGTTTTGGGAAGGATAACAAAATTATACGGGTTTTTCATCAAAAACCCTTTGCCATAACAATATGAGGGAAAGTCCATAAATATTAAATGCTGCTCAAGCAAAAGTTGTTGTTCAAGAACTTTGCCTAAATAAAATAGGGTCTAAAACTGGCTAAATTTGGATTTAAATTTAGGAACTAGATGATCAAAGATATGTAAACAAGATTACAAGTCAGGCCAGACATTTGAAGCTTTTGGTACATTACAGTCTGCACCAGAGAAGTGAGGTTTGATCCCCAGCCCTAATGAGGGGGAAAACCTGCAACGGCCAAAGTCAAAGTTAGTCTACAATGTTGGTTTCGACCTGCTATAAAATACTGACTCATTTGGCCTTCCTTTTACATTTGCTTGGCTGGACCTGCCGCATAACCTCTGCTTCCCTTCATCTCTCTATCTCTCTCAGCCTTTTTAAAACATGCTGAAAGTCAATTATCTACACCACTTCTCCCTGACATCATCGTGCTAATACAAGCTGCTCTTGACCTTATGTTTGTGTGTCTTGAGCGGATGGGAGAGCCGTGCTTGTCCCTGATTGGATTAACTTCAGATGTGGTGTG
>BRZM01003576.1:0-25629 GCA_033238685.1 Lates japonicus
GATAAAGTCTTTCAAGGGTATATTGCAGAACAAAACATTACAGCATGTCATTGGAAACCATAACACCCTCTCATTTAAATTAACGAACACACAAACAGAAGTACATGCTTTTTAAAGCTGAGTGCAATAATAAAGAACTGTATCTTATTTACATTATGGTAGCACCTAAATGAAATTATATACATCACAAACAAACACACAGAGCTCAGCTGGTCATAATAACTTCTATGTTGTATCTTGATGGTACCTGGACTTTGCCCAGAGTGTCTCTGATGTGCTGTGGCTCTGCAGGCTGCAGAGGGATGGCCAGGACACCTTCTGCTTTGTCCAACCAGCCTAGCACTGAGCCCATGTCCTCCTGCAGCTCTGTAGCTGCTGTGCGTGCCTCTGCAGACCTGCAGGAAGGCAGCACAAAAAGAGCAGAGGAGGGTGAGACATGCTTTAAACACAGGAATGCTCTTGTAGAGGAACGTCCTCTGTGAGTAATGTACCTATATTGATGAGGCTCAGAGACCTAATTCTAGCAAGTTGCCACTGTGGCAGCTAGATTGGATTTCTGTTAACTTTTATAGACATGGACATTGAGCTGGACCAAGCCTGTGTCTATGGACTATAAGGTACTGTCTCACAAAAACAGAATAAAGAGCCACCAGAGAGGACAGAACAAATCAGCTTGCCTGTGCCTGTGTAAACAGTGATGCCACACACCAACAGGGCAACCACGGAGTTGACTTACCATCCTGAATTTAAATGAAGAAGACTGGTCAGTAAGTATATTTTGCCATTGCCTTACTGATGCCTTGCGGACTAAAGTATTTGGATTTGGGTACATCCCTAGTCTGTATAAAAAAATTGGATGATGAAGTACGGCTGGGAAAAACCTGCCTGCACACACACACACACACACACACACACCTCCTCTTGCGCTCGTTGAGCTGCTGGCAGGCATTAACCCAGCGAGTGTTGAGTAGTTTGAGCTGCGTTCGGAGCCGCGAGGCATCGTCTGGTGTGCTCAACTGGCTGATGTCCTCTCCTGCGGAGTTCACTCTGCCCAACACCACTTCCTGGACAGGTATGGCCTCCGTCAGGTCCTGTAAACACACACACACACACACACACACACAGTGGGAAATTCATTGTTTGGTTGTTTACACAGTGTTATAGTGGAGAATCACCTGGCTTCTGGAGACAGAAAAAACATGGTTTACTCTTACTTAGTTGCATAACACATATTTATTTATGTACATATTTACATATGTATTTTCAAAGATTGTGTTATGATTATATGAACTACTGTTTACCCCTTCTATTATTGTCACATGGTATATGACTGTAAGTATTGGGTCACATTTCAATGTAAATGCAATGGTATAGTTTATAGGTATGGAGTGGAATACAGGCTCTGGTATGTACTTAGTTTTCACTTTTACTTTTCTTTCATTTAGTTATTGTAAGCAGTGGGTCAATGTTGACAGTTTTTTAAAAAGTTATAAACTGGGTGTATGTAAAAGAGAGAAGGGTTTTTATTTGCTGGTCATTAACATTGAATATAAAAAGTTTGACAATTAAAGAACTTCTTACAAAAAGATGGTATACAATATCACCTCTGATCTTGTTTTCTTGTGAGATTATAGACATATAGAGACATACTCTCCTCTTGTCTTTATTTGATTAGACTCCTGTAGGTGTTGGCTTTATACCTGATCAACGGGTGATAGGGACTGGTGGTATATGTTTCAGTAATAGTTTGCCATAGCATATATCATCATATTTTGATTGATAACTGAGGGCAGTTGGATTTTGGACAGCTGGTCAGATAAAACAAGTTATTGAACATATTTCCTTGGACAGGTGTTTTTAGACAATTTATTACTTGAGAAAGCAATCAAGCAAAGAATGTCAGTGAATGACAATATGTGACCACCCTGAGTTTATCAGCGTCTTAGATAATGATAAGAATAAAGAAGCAAAGTTAAAGTGGTATCGAACACAAACACTGCCAAATAAAGTTTGTTAATATCAGTTGATGGTTCACATAATAACCCAATGCATGCTGGGCAGTACGCATGGTTGAAGTCTGTTTAATTGTTGCTAGAGTATGCTAATTAATATCTTGAACAGACATGTTAGGCTTTAACATGTCATGACATAATATGTCGCAGGTCATGTTATGGCTACATCAGGATCCTGTGAAAAGGAATCTGATGAATCAGTCTGGGCAGAAAGCTAAGAGAAAGAAAATACTGAAAGTACTGACAAAAGCAGTTTGGAGTTTTGTTACTTGCTCAAGGGCACTTCAGCAGTATTAGTGGACACTGGGGATGAAGTATGAGTCATCCACAACTGGAATACACTCAGCAGCTTTCTGGGGTACAATCATCCGTGTGTATGTAGAGAAATGCTTGAGTCTATGGTGTGTGTGCGTGTGCGTGTGTGTGTGTGTTACCCTGAGATGCTGTCTGTGTGCTGCTGGATCACTGTCGGCCAGTTTCAAAGTGCTCTCAGCGTCAGTCAGCCACTCCTCCAGAGCTTTCTGATCTGAGACAAACTTGTGCCACTTGGAGTTGCAGTCCTGCCAACGCCTTGATATGCACACACACAAACACACACAGATGTGCATTACTATCTGTGTACAAAATATCTGCATACAAATCTGTTTTAAATGTTTTACAGTGATGAAATCCTGTCCTTACTTCAGTCTGTCCTGGTAGAGCTTGTTCAGTTTGTCCCAGTTGGTGCTGAGGAGGGTGGCAGTCTCCTGGACCCTCTGGCCCTCCAGAGGCCGTGCACCCCTTACCATCTCCTCTCGGCGGGACAACGCTCCCTCCACTGGGCCTCGCAGCTTGTCAATGCTCCCCTTCACCTCCTGTGTGTGTGCAGGTGATAGTTAGGGTGGAGGAGGCATCATAAAGTTCCACTGCTAACTTTTATACTTTTGCTCCAACTGTGACAAAAATATTTGTTCAGTTTCTTTGTTGTGACAAAACAATGTTGTTGTTAACAAGAAACTTTCATGTCACAACTGTTTTATCTTATATTTTTCTTTATCAAAATAAAATCTTAAGTTTTCTCATTCTAATATGATATAGTATGTTGTTTTATTAAGAAACAGATCCAGTGAATACCTGAAGAGACACTGTAGACTAGATATAACATTATTAATGAGGCTGTTGTTTGTTTCTGTGAGTAGAAAGCACAAGGATTGACAACCTAATACTGAGAATGATGATGCACTTAAAGGAATGCTCAACTTGGCTAACAGGCTGGAAACAGGGGGCTTGGCTCTGTCTGAAAATAACAAAAGCTGCAAACAAGCACCTCTCAAGCTGAGAAGTTTTTACTGAAATGTAAAAATAACAAGTTGAGGTTTTACACGGGGTTATATTTTTGACTTTTTCTTGGCCAGTTACAGTGACTTACCAGGCTGCTGTAATTGTGAGCTTGTCATAAAACCTGCAGGAAGGTGCTGCACCCAACCAAGAAATAGTCTGTGACATAACCCCGTAAAACGTTTGCAGTTTTCTACTAAATGTAGACTACAGTGTCTGTTTCTGATTGGACCCTTTTTTCATTTTAACAACATATAGACACTTCCTGTTCTAACAACATACAAACCATAGAAGTCTTGTTTAATGGAGATAAGTCAGTGAGTCTTTATATAGAGAAACATACGGAGCCTGCGAGGGGACATGGAGGAGATTGTACATCTTACAAGATCATGAGACCTAACCATCAGATTTTTTCCCCTCCATGTCCCCTCCTGGGCTCCGTAGAAACATAACCTGTTTTAATGAGACATATTAATTGACTGTGATATAACAAGATGAAACAATATGTTCTTTTAACAAGAAACATTCCTTGTTAATACATATTATATAATCAGTGAAAAAAAGGAAAGATATGTCATTATAACATGAAAAACATGTTGTAATGTGAAAAGTGATTTGTAAGACAGAGGACATTTTCTTGTTACAGCGAAAAAACTGAAATACACTACTCTATATTTGAAATGTTTTGGTGAGAATATTCTATAAATAAAAGATGAAAAAAGCCCAATAGTTTTGCCACAAGTGTGGTACTTCTAATACTGTAAATATTGTGCATGGCTTTCAGACAGAAACACCAAAGCGTTGCTGACCTTCAGGCAGTGCTCTTGCTGGGGCAGGTTATAATACGCTGCAGGCCAGTATTCAGGAGAGTTCAGCTTGAAGTCCGTCTCTGACACAGAACGCAGCAGCGCCTGCAGCCCTGTTAGGTACTCCTGGACACGCACATACACACACACGTACACAAACAGAGGAAGGCATAGGCACCAACACATACATGTTCACAAACACACCAAGTAGAAAGGTAGATTAGAAAAAGACAAAAAGAATGACTCCATATGGAAATAAAGAAGTATATGATACATGTTTAATTTCTCTAACCAGGCAACATATAGGGCTTGTTTTAAGGAAAAAAAATCTGATTTTGGGACTTCATTTGGTTCATTGATTATTGAAATTCCATACTGAAGGAATTCCAAATCAGTATTATTCCTATAAACAAAAGAATCATTTTGTGTAGTGCACAGTATAAAAACCTCTATAAATTACTCACGTAGATGAATTATGCATTATGAATTCCAGATCATTTCATGACTGTCAGGTACCATGTGATCTTTAACAAATTCCTCTTCATGATCTCTATTGTATCATGATCATATTTAAGCTTGTGTCAACTTATTTTTAACTCAGCCTTTGCTAATGAGTCTTGAAATGGTGAATTGAAACAAATTTCCCATGACCATGATACACAACAGTCAGGATGGCAAATGAGCTCCTCTCCACAGTGCAGAGGTCTTGGGATATTAACACTTAGCTCTGTCATCATTTCACCTCAATGCTCATGTCGCCTAAATGATACTTTTTAATTATCCCAACATAAAACACACACATTAGCATTATCAGCAGCCTTACAGAAAGTGAATGATTGCTGCTGGCTTTAAGTTATCCAGTCAGCTCGGGGTTTGCCTGTTGTTAATTTAACAGTGTCTGTAACAGGTTGGGATGTGCACTGGAAAGGCTACTTAAGCTGATTCACTCACTAACTATGGACTGAATGTCATCTACAGGAATTGCTCTGTCTGGTGAAGAAATGTGACTTTAATACCTTTGAATCATTAAAGGGGTAGTCCAGAGATTTATAATTGCAAGTTGAGAGACCCACAACAAACATGTTTAACAAATGGTCAAAATTAAAGCAGCAGAGGCCTAAGTATTATATTTTTTTGTTGTTATTGTATGGGTCAGGCACCAAAAACCTACATTTCCCATAACACAACCTGTTAGCATCTGTTGTAAGACCCTCTCTTTCTAGAAGACATCTTTTAGCCAAGCCTATTTGTTATAAATTTGTAGTCTCCAGGCCCAAGCCGAGATAATCTGGATGATATCATTATACAGTGCATTCACAAAGTATTCTAAAATCAAAAGCTTTATTCTCCTTATCATTCTGCAATCAATACCCCATAATGACAAAGCAAAAACAGGATTTTAGAAATTTGAGCAAAGTTATTAAAAAGAAAAATAGAAATACCACATTGACAAGTATTCAGAACCTTTGCTATGACACTTGAAATTTAGCTCAGGTTCCTCCTATTTGTCTGGATCATCTTTGAGATGTTTCTACACCTTGATTGGAGTCTACCTGTGGTAAATTCAATGGATTGAACATGATTTGGAAAGACACCTGTCTATGTAAGGTCTCACAGCAGACAATGTATCAGAGCAAAAACCAAGACATGAGGTTGACAGAACTGTCTGCAGAGCTCAGAGACAGGACTGTGTTGAGGCATAGATCTTGGGAGGGCTACAAAAAACTTTCTGATGGGGAACCAAACTTCTTCCATTTAAGAATTATGGAGGCCACTGTGCTCTTGGGAACCTTCAGTGTAGCCTTCGCCTGATCTGTGCCTTGACACAATCCTGTCTAGGAGCTCTGCTGGCCTGGTTTAGAACAGTTGTGCGCACTAAATCATGTCAAAAAATTCAAAACTTAAAACTCTGTTTTCTTTGTCATTATGTATGATGATTGTGATTGATGTTTGGGTGATAAAGCTCCTCCAGAGCACAGGGTCACTGGGACTCTGACATGTAATCGGTGGAATGCCCCTTTAACTTCAATTTGCACAGCAGCATAGTCATAAAAAACATTCCCTCCAACATCTCACAAGTGTTTGTGTGTTATGAGGTGAAATGGAAGGACAAAGTTTTAAATGCCCCAATTTCTCTGGTAACACTGCATTGTGTCTGCTGCCATACTGGGTTTCAACAGGGTAAAGAGCTTTTTGTTATTATCAGTGGAGATTAGGAACTCTCACGAGACCTGTAATATAAGGAGAAATACTCATTCCTTGTTAAACAATCCAAATAAATTTAGGTGGGAATGTTGCATAGATTGTGGTTGTGGTTAAAGAATAAAAATGTTGATGTTGAACATATTGTCTAAGAGTCAGGGTTGCCCAGGAGGGATGAATGTTTCAATCATGTGATATGACAGACACACATTATTATCTCTAATTTAATGACTAACTTTCATAGTAAAGGCTCAAAATAATACCTGCTCTTGGTGCACACACACACACACACACACAGATCCATCTACTCAAACATAATTTTTCACTTGGAGCCTTTTTGACATTGTGTGCATGTGCTTGTGACTTCAGGGTGTAGACAGACGTGAGAGCATAGCAGATATACATGATGAGAGGGAGAGACTTATAGTGACATGTGGTTTATCATGTGGCGTCCTCTTTACTCCCCAGGTCAGCGGGTCAGTAACAGGAAGTTTGGCCTGAGCAGTGATTCGTGTATTGTTCATATGTCTTTGTCTAGACTGAAAACACACAAATTCCTTTTCAGTATCTTAAACTGAATCAGTGCAGGCCTTTTACTTTTTTTTTGGTTTAGGGCTTGAATATGTGTCCTCAGTGATTGTGGACCAAAAGAAGAACTTGTGTCTCCCACTCTCATGATTTGTTCTACTGCTCTCTTTATTCTAGATGACTTGGACTAAACACACATCTTTACTGTATTTGCATGTATCAAAACCATTATATAAGGATGGACAGCAACAGTCAGAGCCAATTCAGTGTCTGACTTTACAGTGTGTTGCACGTCCAGCATGCTGAAATAATTCACTGCTGCTCAGCCACTGAGAGGAGATGACAGTGACTAAGGGCTCTATTTTTGCGCTGGAACGCAGCCAGGTGTGGCGAGGAGTACGGCACAGTGGGCCATTTCCTCATGTGCATAAATTTTTAAATTTTTTCATGTGAAAATGTAAAATCTAACTGAATTTAACTAATAATAAAAATAATATATCAGAAACAAATATGTGCAAGCCACTAGACCACATTTTTAAAGTCCCACTCCAATCAATGCTTACTGTTGTGATTCAGATGCTTGTGTGACAGAGTGCTGTTTCCGTTTATCTACTCATAAAGCTTAATTTAATATGTGACATTACAACTAGTTTGGAAACCAATCCTGGTCCAGTTTACAACTTGCACCAGTGTGATGTAGAAACTTGAAACCTCCAGAGTGAAAACACTGAAAATATACTTTTCAGTGTTTGAGTGTTGAAGAACAAATCCAGAGACAAGTTTTATTCAATCAGGTGTAAATTTAACTTTAACATTATTATTTCTGAATAACTTGTAATTTAACATAAATATAATCCGCAGTGTTTAGTAGCAAATGAGATTGGGCGTTATTCATGCAACCTCAAGCGCTCCCACCTATAATGTATGAGGCACTGACTGCAATTTGCACCTCACCCCTTGATTCACGAAAATAGAGCCCTAGGTTACATGGAACTTTCTGATATCAAAAGTCAACATCACTGTTTTAAGATGAATCAGCCTCTCTGTATTTCCTCCTGTACACATAGATCTAATATTATATCTGTGTTATTAGATATAATATTAGATCTATAAAGAATTCACTTAGTTTCAAAAATGAATTGCTCAAGCACACATGTGGTATGAAGAACCTTATGTGGATACATGTGCTCCTAACATAATCTCTGTGTCTCGCTAGCTAAACACTCATTTTATATGAATAACACAAAGTGCAAATATTCCTTATGTTTTGATGTAGTCGCTGAGCAGGCTTGTTATTGTAAGAATACCCACTGGCAGAATCTTGCTAATTTACTGCTCAAAAGTACTTGAGCAATGCACTGAAGTGCTAAACAACTCAGGTGGAGCAGCTCAGTGGCCCAGAGCAGCTCCCAGCTACTATACCACAGTGAGGCAGAGCATTGTAGAAGAGCGAAGTGTGTTCAGAGTCCACTGGTCTCTTGGTAATAAAGATGAAAAACTCTAATTATATATTTACAATTCCTCTCAGCATCTGAAAGAAATGCAGCAGTGAGTCTGAGAGAATAGTTCAGAATATGTATTTTGTCCAAGTTAGACAGTTGATATGTGGTGTGGTGCATGTGGATTTGACTCATGAAGCTGGCTACCAGGATACATACGTCTTTAGGGACTGGCAGATCAGGGCTGGGGGTGTAATGTGATTGGTCGGCAGAGAGGCATACAGTGACACAGGGCCAGACAGGCAATCAGCCAAATTCTGGTGGCTGCATGTTACCTGGCTCAGCAAGTGAGGTAAGCGAAAAACAAAAAAGCAACTCAGATTCTAATCAGGGCAATTCTGATTCGGTAACTTTTTAAAGCAGATTCTGTCAGGGGTTACATTATTGAAAATACCAAAGCATTTGCACTTGATATGACTATGATATAAAGAGTATAAAACTGATGGTCTATTCTCCATAATATTTGTATTACTAGATCAAACAAATCAGATAACTTAAAACAAAGTGTTATTTTGGTGTGGCTAGGACTTTGTATTTTCTTGGACAGTCTGGTGAGTATTCTATGTTTTCTTATTGTTAACAAGTCATTTGCAGATTCAAACCAACAGTGAATGTTTCCTCCTAACAGGGATTGTGTGTTACATCAAAGCCTGATATCTTGTTCCTCTGTGCCCAAGAGCTCCCGTGTTCAAAACCAATAAAAATACGTGGTGAGCCACAGTGTTGCACTGGCTGACATGTTCCTTCATTACCACTGTACTTTTATTTACATGATTCCCACACACACCATCCTGCCTGACCAATACCTACTGAGGCAGTAACCTCACTGAGAATATTAATCCGCTGCTGAAAATAGTCCCTGTTAAAGGTAATATTTGTTAAACCATGGTTGGTGGAAGCTCAAGTGGTGACAAACACATGGTTGGTTTGGCCTTTGATGGGATTTGATGAAAATACTGAACCTGCTCAGCCTTAAAAATGAATACTGTGAAGTTATTATTCAAAAATGTAGAAACATATTTACATTTAACCAACGTTCAGTATATTCCACACCATTTTGTGAAACCGACATTGCCTTGTTAATAGTTAGATATGAAGGTTGGCTACACATGCTCTTGTCTATATACGAACTACGGTGCCAGCTAGTGCCATTCAAACTTAAAAACGATGTCAGGCTCAGAGCACTCTGAAGTCGGGGGAGCCTGGTAAGCCATTTTATAAGTATGGACAGAGCCAGGCTGGCTGTTTCCACTGCTTCCAGACTTATGCTAAGCTAACCACCTGCTGGCCTCGTGTTTTACACAGACATGGAAAATTGGTATCAATCTGCTCATCTAACTCTTGGCAGAAAGTGTTTGTTTTTTTCAAAATGTCAAACAATTCTTTATATTGAACTGAATCAGAATTTGTTTATTGTAAGACCTTAAAGTATACTATAAATCAAAATCTGACCCTGCCTGTAATTACAACCAAACTTTCACTAATAGTGGATTGGATCCTATAATAAGTGTGTCAGGAGTGTCTCCTGGACCTTGTACCACATCTGAGGTATGCATGGTGCAGGTAGTTGTTAATAAAGCTTTTCAAAGAAGTTTCATGCTAACAATTAGTAAAATAATTATTATAACTACTTAAAGGGACTCCCTCTTTTCTAAGTTAATAGCTTAGGTAGTTAAGTATCATGTGGTTGTCTGGTTGGTAGTATTGTCAGTTAGCACTGCAGATATAGAAGTCGTGCTAAGTGAAACTCACATTGTCTTTTGAAGGGTATGAACTTGCCCTCACCTCAACCCAACATTGTTGAGCTGTGGTTGAGGCTCCACTAGATTAGGCTCCAGCTTCACAGAGGCGTTGGCTAAGCCTACTGCCTCATAAGCTCCTCCCTTCTTCTTGTCGAACTCCTGGGCAATTTCCTATTGGATGAAACCAGCCAGGTGGTCACTTGCTGTTGGCTGAACCCGAGGCGTTAAGCACAGAGAGGCATGTGGATTATTAGCGAGCCTTGAGCTCTCCACACACACCTGCCTTGCCTTGCACTCTGGCCTTTACACACTTGCACACAGGGACAGTGTACATAATAAAAATAATAAAACTCATTCATTTTACTCCCCACAAGCATGCACTTCAACAAGACACAACATTTTTTAATAAAGGGACAAAGATATCAGTGTCGGCGATCAAACATAAACACTCAAGGAATCCCGCCAGTTGTATGTTAACAGTAGATGGTAGCTCATGTAAACAATCCATATAAAAATAGGGGTATGCTGTGGTGGAAGCACACTGCCTTAAGCCTTATTTATATTAAGGCGGTACAATCAGCAGCTGGCACGGGAGTAAGTGCCATGTGGGCGGTGTGGAGGTGAAAAAAGCAGAGAGCTACAGATGGAGTAAGACAGACGATAGATGAACAGACAGACAGGTGAGTGTGAAAATCACCGGTTGCGGCAATGACGGGTGAGGTCTGAAGCGGCGTGAGGCGTCCGCTGGCGAAATGTCATAGTGATCATCTGAAAGTGAAAGACAAACATACACAGTCGGTGGGGCAAGTAAGGTGGAGTCCAGGGTTCTCTGTCAAACCTTTTAATGCACATTTCATGCCTAATTTAGCACAGCTAAAACAGAGAAGTTATAGGTGCTGTATTGGTATTAACATCAACTTTGGGACTACGTCATTGTCAAATAATTTGAATACATGGTAGAATTAACTGATTACCTAAAAGTCTGAGAGCACCTCTCTCATGATATTGATGGTGGTGAGTATGGATGTAAAAAGAAAGGCTGTGGGTTGAATATTATAACAAAATTAATACATTGGCAGAAATTAAATCACTACTGAATACTTAGTGTTGCATTTTAAATACCACACTAGAGAAAAAAAGCATTGAAATACTTTTCCCTTGAAAACCATCTATATGGTTCTGTGATTTGAACTGAATGAGTAAAAAACATGTTGTTTCTTTCATAGGTTTTTAAAGCACTGTCTGACTTTTGAACACCAATTTTAAACACTAAATAAAATATTTCAAACCTACTTCCAGTACATTAAGTATGTTGGTGGTTAGAATTATTTTAAGTATTTAATTGCTTTTACAAATTCCGGATTATTGCGGCTTTTGCTTCCACAAAAGAACATTTTACTATAGCATTAGTAAAAGGTGTTCGTAAGGGTGTTCTGTCTTTACCTCAGTTTTTAGTCATTCTGCCATCCAATTGTAAAACTCTGTAGCTCAGCTGCAGCAAAGCAGTCTGTTTTTGCACTGTGAAGCACTGAAAGTGGTAAATACAGTAAAACATGCTGTGTTGGTCGCTGACTTCCAACTGCCTACAAGCTGTAATAGTAATAATTATCCTGCTGTTTAAAAAATAATTTGGTAATGATTTAATGATGTTAAATACTGCACACAACACAATTTAGTGCTTTTCTGCTGGCTGCAGTCATCTACTAGGGAAAATTGATCTGCAGCTATTTCTTTAAATAGATATGATGAAAATTTCATAATAATTAGTCAGGAGATCGCTTTGTAAAGGAATAGCACTAGAAAACACTTGACACCAACCCTTTGTCCTGAAGGAATGAGAAGTGAAACAAGGACAAAAAGATTCATATATGCCAGGAAAATGTGGGATGGGAAAAGATGAAGGACACAGAGAGCTGGATGATGAGGAAACGGTTGGACATCAAACTTCATGGGTTTTATTGTGAGAAAAGAAGAAATATAAAAGATTATTCTTCATTTCATGTACGTGCATGCGAATGTATCGTCTCGTCTGACCCTCTCTGTGTGTCCTTCATCTTTTTCCCATCCTACATTTTCCTGGTATGTGGATCTTTGTCGCGTTTCTCTCGTCTCGACGGTATCGTGGTCGCTGACGGGCTCTGATGTGCGGGGTACCGTCTGTTGAAACAGTGGTGTTCACGGCTGGTGGGGCTCAGTGGGCGCAGCCCGGTTGTGCGGCAGCGTCGACCACAAGTGGGCGCCTGGGCAACGGATATTCGGCCAGCGGCTGGTGATCGGCTGTTGCTGCGGTCGTTTTGCTGTGTTCGGTCACGGTGGGCTGGGCTGCTGGAGATGAGATGGGGAACATGGGCTGCTGTGCTGGTAAAATGTTGTTCTTTGACGGAAGCAAACGTCTGACAGATTTTAAAACAGTGTAAAATGACACTGTTTATATGGGTTCGAAATATTTGAGCTGAAAAATGAATGATTTCAAGGGCAGACAGCCACACAAAGCTATGTGAGGCTGTTTTGGCTGGGCTCTTGTCCGGTTCAAATCACAGAAATCCATGTGGACTGGTTTTCGAAATATTTGTCTTCCGGTGGTATTCGTGGTGGAGCGCCTGTGTGTGATTTTGTTGTAATATTCAAATCGCCCGGCTGCTATTCCCGTCATGCTCGCAGCAGCCTGGCGTGAGAGGCAACTCCCAGGCCTCGGACAGTGCCAGGTATCAGGTGAACGATGATCAGGATTGATAACATCTGTCTGGCGCCTGTAACTTCCTGTTGAATGGCCGTGGAGGTATTTTGCGGCGTGGTTTAACGAAACACGCTCTGCTCCCCGCGTGTTCGCTCTTCACTCGAATGATGCTGATGGCGGTGGTCTCTCCTGCGCCGCCTCAGGCTCACCTGGCTCGTAACCGAAAATTTCACGCCTGTCTGTCATTCATCTATCTTCAATCTGATACTCCACTCGCCCGCTCGCGGCACTGGATGGGTCAGGTGTGAAATGAGGCTTGGCGCGGTGTTCAGTGCCTCTATTCCACAGCCTGCTCGACCCCGCTGTGGTTGGGCCCGTGAGCCGACGATGACGCAATGAAGTATGACGTGACACAAATGTTATTGTCTTTGATCGTGCTGTGATAAATGAATGGGGACTGACCATTTTTTTGATAACTCCTGACGTGCGCCGCGGCGTGGTGGCTGTGTGGCGCGTGAGGCTGGTTAGCCACGTCACATGCCTGCGCCCCAGTTCGGCAACTGGTGAGCCGGGCGTTCATCGGCCGCGGCGCCAATTCGACAGGAGGGCCAGGGTGCGGGGCAACTCGGGCGCAATGTGAACCCGCAACTCAACACAAACAGTTGGTGGATCATGCCTCAGACAATATTTTGTTTCTGTATTTTCTGTGCTAACGTGCCAGCCGGTTCGACCATCGTGACGCAAGGTGGTCACTGGTGGTTGTAATTATTTTTAACGTTGGCGTGAACGGTGGCTGACACCTGCAATGCGCCTCTTCGGGCTGTGTCTGGTGGTTTGTTCGACCATTATGGGATCCGCTACGTGGTGAAATTCGGGTTATGTTGGTCAGGCCAACTGCTGAACGTAAAACAAATTCGGATCGTTGAGGTGGGTGACGTTGAAAAACTGCTGGCAAGAGTTAGATGAGCGTTGTTCATGTGTGTAAAGCTGTGAGACCCGGCGAAATGCTGTATGGGGTGTTGGTGAGGCTGTCCATGTTGCTAAAAATGACACCATTCCTCCTGCTCTGGGCTGTTCCTCAGTTCTTTGAATATTTTCTTCTTTGTTCACCTGGGCGGGCAGTCGCTGCTGAAAGAAATGGCATATTTCCTGGTCTGATCAGGGAACAGTTATCTCGACGTCATCTCACTGACCACGAATGACGCCAGTCATTTTGGAAGCTGGGCGGCTGTTACCATCCGTCAATCAAGCCGTGTTGATGCGCTCAATGCCAGGCTCCGCAACTGCTGGGTTTCGCTGCGTGACCCTGTAACAGGGGACCGGCCGGCGGATGTCTCGATATTACTATCTAACCAAGTATTTGATCGGGCAGATGTTGTTCGGACGGTAAAATAAATACGGTGAAGGGCGGTGCTACTAATGACGCCTGTCTTTTGAGTTAATCGTTTCTGTTAACACACAAAGGAAAACAAAATATCCGGGCGCAGATGCTGACAGGAAGGCTGTTCTGGTGGTTCGAACCTGCAAATGAGACGATATCGCCGAACCTCGCTGGGCATCTGGAGATCAGCTGATCACTGACTGAGATTACCTGATTTGTTTTGTTAGTAACAACCTGGAGAACGTTCATTCGAACCCGCGCGCGAGTGCAATCTTGGTAACCACAATAATGTGACAATCTTAGTTTAAAGGATACCTAATCGAAATTGCTCCTGTTCAAATCTGATTGCACGACACTATTTGCCGTTCTCGTACATGTTTACTGCTGACGCTCTGTTGGGCTGGTGTTGCTGCAATGCTGGCCTGGCTGCGTCTGGGCAATGCGATACGCCTGCAGTTGATGCCGGTCTGGGCGGCCATCCTGTGGGCGTGGTCGGCACGTCACTCACCACGCTCAGCTGTTCAACGGACGTGTGCAGACGCTGCTGCATTCTTCAGTGCTGAGGCGTCGGCAAATGGACGTTACCAGGACTGGTGCCGCTACTCGGCAATGTCTGCCTGCAGCAGTATAGTGGGGCTGCGAACTGCTGCTCCCGCCGGTGGGCGCACTCGTGCACGTGCTCAAGCTGCTGACGGCTGATGAGGCAAACCGGTGGTGGCCTCGTTGGTTCGCTATGAGGTATTTGCGCATGTGTCTGACATGTAATGATGGACGAGACATTAAGACTGTCTTCACATGTCGTTGAAAACTAAGTGGTCTTTAGATCTGTGTTGTGTCTGTGTACAGAATGTATCGTGAATCCGCCTGGGAGGCAGGCATTCATCTTCGCTGGTGATCGAAGTTCATGTTGAGATATTTCAAGTGAATCAGGGGGTGATGATCGTACCTCGCCGATATGGTGGAAGTGGAGGCACATGCGTCCGTCATTGCACCTCAACGCAGGTGTTATCGACCAGGTGTTTGTTAAAACAATATCGGTAAGGATGGTTACGCGGTGAACGTGCTGACCGGTGTGGTGGCTCGGGCGTTCACTGGAAGGCAATTACATCACGCGGTGGTTAAACGGACAGGGCCGTTTAATGTGCGTGCTGGGCGGCAGATAGCGATGTGTCTGCTACATCAGATCAAGCAACAATGGCATTGAGTGAGGACTTTAAAATATTGCTGTTGTTTCGATAACAATGGTCAGGGCCAGTTAATTTACGTTTACAGCAAAGTCTTTGCATGTTACTGTCGCCACGTTCAACGACCGCCGGTCGTGTCCTCCTGATGACTGAGCAACCAGCATGCTGGTCCAACATAATCGAACATGATCCGCCGTGGTTTGATACGTCTGTCTGATGAATGATTCGGTCAAGTCATCTGGAATGAGAGGCGGTGGGCGTCGGCGGGATGGGAGACGCAAGTTCTTCGGTCACGATCACTGATTCAGCCAAACAAAAGAAATAAAGGCCTGCGCGGTCAGTTTTAGACCGAAAAGGAACTGACGGTGCGGTCTGGACGAACATGATGTCTGAATCACTCGAGCCATATTGCTAACGGTGAGATGAAGGGCGCCCGCGTCTCATGTCTGTGCTCGTGCAGTGGCTGCACTGTCCGCCAGGTGAGGGGCATAGAAGTTAACTCATCTTATTTACTAATATTTAAAATATCTTAGTCTGGAAGCCATACATACAACCACATTGCTATAAAATCAATTGTGGTCTTAAATGATCTCAAATCTGAACCATCAATGCCCTTGAGAAGTGAGGACCAGTGAAATACCATCACTCTTTAAGGTCAGGAGAAATTCTGCCAGTTTCTACAGACAAACAGACTACTGAAATGTTTTTTGTGTGTATGTGTATGTGTGTTAAGGCAGTACCGTTGAATACGCAAAAAGTTAGCTGTGAGT
This sequence comes from Lates japonicus, assembly GCA_033238685.1. Lineage (NCBI taxonomy): Eukaryota > Metazoa > Chordata > Actinopteri > Centropomidae > Lates > Lates japonicus. Next base: position 16,119 of record BRZM01003576.1, read on the forward strand.
TGACAGGTTTTCCTTCCACTGTCCTGTCTTTACCCCCACTTCACACCCGTGTTCAAGCCAAGATGGTTATCACAGTCTGAGCTCTTTTCTCTTTCCTCTCATCTTTTTGTTAACCCCGTCAGCTCTTTGAAGATTCCTGGCCGTTCTGAGTTATCACCTGAACTAAACAACAAGCAAGTGATAGGGGAAGAAACCGATGTATGGGGGTTGAATGAGGGAGAGATAGAATAAAAGACCACACCTTTTGCTCACTATAGGTATCTAATGGAAATATTTTAGCACAAATGTTCATAAAATAAAAATTAATTGGGAAAACCTTCATTTTTTCACCAGATGTGTTTCTATTAATGCACATAACTGTAGTTAGCTACTATAGCTTAGTCACATAGAGATCAAAGACAGGAGAAACTGAACCCTCTTCAAAGTGAAACTACAAAGGGAAAAAGTATGATAAACCATGGAGAGTGTCTTATGTGGTTATAAAGCATGCTGCTCCTGACCCATTTGTTGGACCTCGCGGCAAGAAATGTTTTCAAAAGGAAAGGTACTAATTACATCCTGACTGGTCTTTCTCACGGTACCGCCCCCCTCTGTTTCCTTCCCTTCAGAGCCCCTCTCTCTGCCTCCAGGTCCCTGGATGCAGAGGGACAAATCTGTCTCTAAACAGCTACCATCTCCTGCATGTGTATCAGAGTGAAAAGATTTTACTCTTGGGCCCACAACTACGACAACAGTGTCCATGGGATCTACACCCAGAGGGAGCCCCCAAATAGCAATTTCTAATCTTACAGGAATGTACCTCAGTGGGTGCTGTGGAGGAAAGGGAGAACTGGTAGGGTTATAGTTTGAGGGTCCCATAACTGTCTTTAAGTGGCCTCTGCTTAGTATCTATTACAATCTAATGTGTTTTAATAGAGGGTTCTTTCATTTTGGTAAAATTTCAAAATGTCTTTCTAACTATATAAAAAAATAATTTCTAATCTTCTATTGTATTTTGCCCAGGCATCAATCTTAAATGTAATTTGTCATTCTAAAACAAAGTTTCTAGTTTGAGTTACTGTATGCTTACGGTTAATTTTACTGGTACTAGCCACCTGCTGCTGCCGGAAACAGGTTGGTAAAACCAAAACAATGAGTTAAAAGAAGCAAAGCGGTGTGTACAGCTTCAGAGTTGGGTGATTATTCTCAGTGGTTTGTAACTTTGATGGCCCTTTTCACATGATAGTGTAGCCCTCTGGTGACCAGAAGGTGGTGAATAGGCATCAAGGAGAGAGGATAAGGCACTCACAGCTATAACTTGTAACCTCCTCTCCCTCCAACACACACACACACACACACACATACGGACTCAGTCACCCCTCTTTTTAAATAATTAAGTCACCAGAATCACAAATGCCTATCCACACCACTTTTTAACTCCGAATCATTCTCTCATCCTCCTGTGTGTGTGCATGTGTGTGTGGGAGAGAGAGAGAGAGACATGTCATCCTATGTGCTGGTGGTCTACAGCACGTAGTAATCATCCTTCTACACACACTCTCTTCTCTGTCACGTTTCTGTCACTATTCTATCATCAGCTAATATTTCGTTAAACTATTGTTTGATTTGGTCTGGAAAAAGCAAGAGAAAAGAATGGGGACAAGGAGATGTGTGGAAGAAATAAACATTAGAGGAAGAGATAAAAGACAGAGGCGGTGTGTAGTTTGTGTGTGTGTGTGTGCTCCTGCTGTCCTGTCCAAAACACCTCCAGACTTAATTAGACCCACTAAGAGAAATAGAGCATCCGCCATTATCTCTTGAGTCCCTCTGCAGGTGCACGCACACACACACACACACACACACACACACACACACACACACACACACACACACACACACACACACACACACACACACAGAAACATGAAAAATCTGTATTTTTATTTTAATGTGTGAGAGTATTTTCACTCTCCTGTCCTTCTTTTCTCTCTCTCCTTGTCCACACAAATGTCTCTGTTAATGATAAATGGTTTGGCAGTGTTTCAACTAAAACCTGCAATTACCGATGTTACTGTTGGTGACTTTCTTTTCAAATATGTTTTACTCTCAAAAATCTGACCACAAATCTGACACGAACCGAGCAATTAAATATGAATACTGACCAGCTAAGTCTAATTACTGCAGGCACAAGTTGGGCTTTTTGGGTTCTGATGTATCAAGACATCGCTTGTTGATCTAATCAGTTCTGATTTCACAGTCAAGATTAGTCAGTTGAAGTTTGGCTTAATTAAGTCCTGCATCTGTATATTTGCATCTGTGCAGGTTTGGTTAGGTGTAGTTGGTCCCACAGCTCTGGTCATAGCATTTCTGTTTCAGCTTTTTCCATCAAACAGAAGTCCCACAGGCTAAACTGAACAGATTACAGAACTTTATTTTTCCTCAGTCTGTCAGAGTTTGAACACGTGTTGTCCAAATGCTGTGTTTTGTTATGTAGACGACACTGTGTGCGCCTTTGTGATACAAGACAAATTTCAGGGAAATCTGAAAATAAAGTGAAATCAAACAGTTGCGTTGGTCTAGCAGAGTCTAGCTGGGTTTCCCCAGGCCTAAACTGTATGCCCATACATATTTTACAGATTCACTTTATTCCACAAAGTCCATTCAGATTCAGTCCAGTATGAGTAAACACAAGGCTTTCTCAGAGACTTTGTAGATAACAATTTGAGTTATGATATCTTGAAGGAAATTTTGCTGTACTTAAGTTTGATTACTTCTGATTCTTCTGCCCAAAGTCTGTGAAGTCTGGATTGAACTGTATTGGAAGTACCCTGAAGGGCTTGACAGGTCTCAGGAGCAGATTTTTTAAACTGATAAGTTTAAAAGGTATAATGGCCCACCTTTGATTCTTTTAATCCCTAATGTACAGACAGATACAACCTACCTGAGCCTCCTGCGGTATCTGCTGGGCGTCGATGTGGTCGGTCAGGTATGCAGTGAGGTGGCGGTCTGTGTTAGCCAGGGCCTCCGGGATCTGCCTCAGTGCCTTGTCATTCTCCTCGGCCAACTGCACGCTTTTCTCCAGTTCCTTCTGCCTGAGCAGCGCCTAGCCAAACAGGAAATTATTGTGAGACAAATGTAGTAGCCTATAAACACAGGAATCAGCTTGCAGATGTACATACCTCTATTCAGTTTTCAAACTCATATATATAACAGCACTTTGAAATTATTCACATATTTACCTCTACCTTGTTTACTGTGAACAAGTTGGTCAGTGGCACAAATCTGCAAGTCAAACTTTAAAGTTGGACTCTGTGAAAAATTCTGTTGGATTTATCTTGGCACCACAAACAATCCACAGATTCAAAATTCATTGATTTGGCTGAATTAATTAATTTTAGTGGAATCTCAGCTACAGTACACTAACTCTCCAAAATTTAGTTTTTTAAAATGCTAGTGTGATTGAGCAGTAATACCTGATAACTGTGGATTTTCTAGGCTGCATTGGTCACAATGACTTCTTACTGCACAAACACACACAATCTCTGTACATATACCCACAGAAACACATACAAAGACAAACCTAAGCACACAGCCCCCCTGCACACACACTCCCTCTGCCTGTACCCTCTTGGAGGATGGACTCCGGGGTTTCTCTCTCATGTCGTCTCTGTGTGACCAACCACATCAAGGCCGCCGTTGTAACCAACACCAGTAACCAAAGATCCTCTGACGCCTGTCGTTAGCAAAGCATCAGGCGCCTCGGCAACTACTGAGGTGTTTCCTCTCCTCCTTCCCCCTGGTGACTGCCTACAAGATTAACTAGTACACGCACCAATTACATCATAAACCTGTGTGAGCTCATATGTGTGGAGAGATAGAGGGAGTATATATGTGGTTACAGGTAAGCATGCTAATCCCATACAGAAGGATAATGACTAAGTATAGCCCTGAGCCTGTCTAACCCTTGTGTCACACACACTGTCACACACACACACATATTCACAGTATTCAATAACATTACTAGTGGATGTATCACAGGATTTTTTTATGCTTTCCTGCTCCCATGTCTTAGTTTATAATGTATGAAATGAGAACTTAAGTGAGATTAAATATTTAGACAACACTGATAACAACCTTCCCTGTGGCGATGTACTCCATATCCCTGGCAATTGTTGGCTCATGAATACATATTCTCATTAAACACTCAGTTTTCCCTTATTATTTCTCACGCACACACACACAGTGGTGAATGCAGTGATTGTGAACAACGGAGATAGAGGATCACTGTTTGCTTAACTGCTTTGTGCTGAAAACGCCATCGGCAAAGCAAGAGCAGCGTTTTCCACACCACACTTCCTCTTATTGGTTTTCAGCCGTTACAAGAAGCTGAAATTAAAATGGCAAACATGCCTCTCTGATCTGCAAGAAGTGCAGACGGAGATGTAAGACAACATGTTTTTGCATATACAGGCTGGATTTATTTCAATGTGAGGTTTAAAGTGGGCCATTGATATAAGAAAATTATCTACTTATTCTACTGTTTCAGCATTTGCATGGACCCCCGCACTCCTTAGAACTTGGCTCTGATGCTAAGGAAGTGTTGACAATAAGCTATCCAACTTATTATTATAATGTTTTCTTTGGTCTGAGTTGCTTTTTCGATTCTAATTACCAACTGTATTTGAAAAGTAATACAAGCTGAACTGATGCATTAATTTGATGACACCTGCCTTAGATTAGGTGTCTGTGGAGCTGCATTTACAGTCAGTGTTTCTCACCAAACCTCACTGTGTGTATCCTTGGGCTGCCCCCTAAAACTTGACTATTCGATGCCAGTTTAAATGGTCCAGATTTAGCCAAATCATTAACTTACAATTATAAAGTTGTCTGACTTTTTGTCAAAAATGTCATTCACATGACACTGTTATCTGACTGAAGTTGTGCTTGTGGATTTATTTTTAGTTTTATGAATTAATGGCTATAATCTAAAATAAGAAAAGCCTCATCTCCAAGGAGGTCCTCCTGTGTACATCCTGCCTCTTTACCATGTTGCCTCAAAATTGATTAATTTATTGAATAAGTTTTAAATGACACTGTCAGAATTATTAACCAGTAGGTACCATGCTAGACAGCTAAATTAGGTCTTTTTAAGTCTAAATCTTTTTAACGTTTTAGTGTCTGAATTCCTGTAAAGCAAATACATAACCTGGTAATTCCAAGTGGAAACTGGGTTCTTAGTTTTTAAAGTTTCTAACATACTAAGCTCTACAAAACCCCATTTAAAGATGTGATATGATGTTGATATTATGTATTAAGGGTACCTTTGGAGTTGTTATTTTGATTGTTAAAAGAGAGCTTCACTGCATATTGCTTTTTCCTATCTAGGATGTAAAAACTTTGACCCTCAATAATTCATTATAATTCCTACTGGAAACCCTCAGTTTTCAAACAGCAATGATCAAGTCAATAAAAGAAAATTTAACAGCAGAAAAACAAAGGATTCCCTCAACACAGTCCCCTCTGGACAAAAAAAGGGGGAAAACATTAAGGCAATATTTCGGGCCCTATGTGCTGTTGCTCCTCCATCTGTCTTTCCAGAGATACTCACAGAAACTCTCGTCCTGTCTCTGAGCTCCTCGTCCTCTTTATAGATGACAAACAAACGGGGCTCAGAGCCACCCAATCTCACCTCACAAGCATACATGCTGACATACACACCAAAACAAAGGACACCGGCCTCTGTGATGGTTTAAAACGCACACACACAATGGCCCTTCTTCCCAAAACATATAAAAAGTCTGAGACAAAAGACTGTGTCACACATGCACATACACTCACTGTCTGTGATGGGTCGACAAACAAAGGGAGGCTTATCAGGCTGCAAAGAGAACATTAATCTGGCTCTGAGGGAGGATCAACCCAGTGGGCAATGAGTATGTCTCTCCATGTGTATGTATGTGTGTGTGTGTGTAATCTGTCAGCGAGAATCACCACAAGAGGCTGAGAATATATTGCTGCCATTGATGATGGCTGATAATGGCTCGAAGGAAAGGGAGGGGAGACATGGGGAGAGGGAGAGGAAGTGGAAAAAGAGAGGCTTAAAAGAGGATAGGGAGGACAGGAGAGTGAGGACGAGGAGAAGATGGAAGAAATTATGGAAGAAAAGGAAGAGTGAAGAGGGCAAGAGGAGAAAGGAGAAGGAGAAAAAAGAAAGATGAGGAGTATGGAGGTTGAAAAGAATGAGATAGAAAAATAAGGTGGAAGGAAGATGGTGTGCATGAGGGAAAGGAAGGGAGTGAACTACAGCCCAGGATGCAAAACTTTCAACTCATCTCCTCTCCTACTCCCCCTGTAGGAGGTGTGCCTCACAGTTTGAAAACTTCCAGCAAGCTAGAATTGTGTAAATGCATAAAAACTGCACCCTGGACTAAAATATTGCACTGCAGCAAAGCATGAGTGACATTATTTGCTCCACCAGGAATGTTAAAAAAAAATCAAAAAAGTTGGAGCTCCCTGCAGATTGCTACCAATGATGCACACTCAAATTAGTATGCAGCGTGTCTTACCCTCGCCATGAGTTCATCCCATCTTGTGTTGAAAGCGTCTAGTTTTTGCTGTATAAGCTCATCAAGAACACCTCCGTCCATCAGCGTCTGGGCCAACTCTCGAATCTGGTTCCTGTTGTCCTCTGGGTGACGCAAAAGGACCTCTAGGCTCTGTATACACACACAAACAACCACAAAAAATGATCAGATCACACTTTCACAGACTTATGTTTGTATTGTGATCCTTACAGCAAGAAGCCCATCTTCTGAAGTTCAAAATTCCTGCATGGTAGCCTCTATTGACTGAACTGATTGCAGCTAACCACAGAAAAAGCTGCCTTTAGTGTTGGTGATGTTGTGATACTGTCTTTTCCACACAGACTGATGTTTTGTTTGTAGATGACTCATGACAAGGGGAGAGAAGTTTATTGAAAATTATGCTGGATAGGAGTATCAGGTGATGATATGTAGAGGCTAAAACAGGTCAATTAGCCATTGTTCGTCTGACCTTGGTGCTTAACAGCTTTTCACACTTTCCTGAAATCCCCCAAAAGGTCTGTTTGGCTGGTGTTAACAGGCCTTTTAGCAAAATACAGCTGAGTGGGCAGTTGTTTGCATTTTTGTTGTTTTGTTCTAACTTAAGTCAAAGGTACATCCTGGTCTGGGGGCTTTAAGCTTTTTGTCAAATCTCACCAAATCCCTGGACGTAACATCAAGCAATATGCAGAAGCATAGTTTAAGAGAATTCATGAGTTAGGGATAAAGGAGCCATCTGTAAGTTCTGATTTTACATAGCTGATGTTAGCATTAACAGCTGTTTACTTACCAGTCTAGAAGAAACAGTGCAAAATCAGCATTACACTTCTTTTATGTACTCGCCAAGAGCTGTCTCCAGCAGCTTGTTTTGCTTCTGTTCTTCTACTGAAGTTAGCACGCTAAGCTGTTAACCCTGGTCCAAGCAGACTGTCATCCTTTTCCAATACTGAGTCAGTGTAGCGTCTAGTCTGCACTTAAGAAGTAGCGCTGCTCAGAGGGCATATTCTATCCTCTTGTATTGTAAATGCAGTGATGGCTGAAGCTCTTAGCAAGACCAGAAAGTAAACAGCTGTTAATGCTAATGTTGGCCATGTAGCAACAGCAAAACTTGCAAACAGCTCCTTTAACACATAAACCTTTCACATTATTTTCTCAGTAAGGCTGGTAAACCTCAATTTCTCTAATTGCAAGACGCAATGTAAATTCAATTGGATTCATATTTTTTAATTAAAGAAAAAAATTTACATGTGCGAGGTCTGTCTTACATAACATCAGTATCATCTGAGAAGCCTGTCTACTGAGTCTATCTTTACTTTCTCCAAATGCTTACTAACATAATCTCTTTCATGTTTTTCTTCATCAGTTGAAAATCATCCCCTTTTCCAGAAGTACCTTAAATCATGCCATTCCTTTGAAGGATATCTCCAAAGCCTTCTCCTTTTGTTGTTCATCATAAACCATAGTGATGGCACAGTGAGACTGAAATTCGCTCACCATTCATGTCTATGTGGAACAAGCCAAGACATATTTGCATCCTGTCATGAATTGACCTCCTTCCTTGGCTTTGTGCAGAGTTAAACCGATTGAACGTTGACACATGAAGCTGTGAGACTCCTATGTGCAGCCACTTTGCTTATTCAGAGAGAATAGTTTGTTCATATTCTTGTCTTATAACCTCAAGGTGAATAGGAAAAAAGAAGAGATGCTGTTTGGCTGCTGGGAGTGAGTGTTTAATAAAGGGCTGTGTAATTAGCAACTTTCTGTACTGCTTTTTGTTAGCCTGCTAGTCATGCTAACTCCTGCAGGCTATGTTAACTACCCTACCCACACAACTTCCTCTCCCCTAGTGCATGTGTTCTATGAGGCAAATTTTGATGTGACAGAAGCTTAGGAGGCTGTCATCTGTAGCTCTTCATCTAAAAGCTCACTGTGGGTATTTCTCCATGTCCTATTCCTCACTGTAGTGGTTAAATTTGATCCATCGACCAGTTAGTGCCAAACATGACCTCATATTATAGAATCAGCTCATTTTTATTCAAGAATAGAACCCCTAACAATGCTCCATTACATCTGCACAGCAGGAAAGGTTTTCAGTCTGTACTAACTCAAGACAGCTCCAATACAACTGAAAGCAACCTGTAAACAATACAATAAGGCTGATATCTACAACTACAAACAGGGTCAAATGGGTGAAACTAGGCTCCAAACCACAGCCATTCAGGTAGAAGCTACAAAAACACTATATGGAACACCACTAAGGATGCAATTATAGCGAATTAAAGTGACTGTGGAAAATGGCAAAAGGGTCTAGGTGAGAGCAAAGCAGGGCTCCTGTTGGCTCGTGCTTCATAGAGGGAATTTAAAATGAGTGGGAGAAAAAAGGAAACATAAGCTGCCTTCCTCCAGTGGGAGATGGCACTGAATCTCAACAGCCTTTCCTCCCAGGAACTCCCACACGATCCCATGTCCTTACTACCTCGTCTTCTTAAAACACACATCTGGCCAACATCTGTCGGCTTATTTGAATTCATTTTGTAGTGTAACAGCTGAAACACTTGTTTATCTACTTTCTTTCTCTCATATTTGTATTGCCTATCCTCTGTCTGAATCTTTGTAAAGCAAAGCTTGTCTTACTGCCTGTATGTCTATCTAACTTACATCAAGTGAAGTCATTGTGTGTGCCCTCTCCTCCTCTTCATACTCTCATCCCTCGCCTCCTGCAGCTCCTCTGTTCCTCCTTGCAGATTTTCTGTCTCGTCCAGTTTCTGCTCCAGCTGGTCCAGGAAGGCATTCTCCTGCTCCAGGAGGTAAGCCAACTCACACCAACACGCCCACACACCTCTAAACACACACATACATATACACAAAATTACCTGGAGCATGAAAAGGACAAGAATAGAGACTGATCCCAGTAAATCAAATGATGAAGAAACAGATGATGCAATGGCTTT
>BRZM01003576.1:26027-37115 GCA_033238685.1 Lates japonicus
CTGTTTTCTCCTCCCTCCACCACTCTGTCTTCTGGTGTTCACTCCCTGACTTCTGATATACAACTTACACTCCCCGGCCTTGGTTTTCGTTCAACCTTTTGACCCTTTCAGCAACACAGGCCTGGGCCTATAACTTAAATTTACTATCCAACCTTTTTGTACCATCCAACTCCTCTGATGGGCCATTCTTCATCTGACACCCTAGAGAGCAAAAACAAGAGGTAGGTAGATGTAGCAACACAGCAGGCTGTACATTCAGATGTTGATGTTTATTGTTTAAAAAGTGAAGTGCTGTAAGGACAGTTCAGGCCAACCCCGGGCCAAACAGCTATATGAGCTGAGCAGAGCAGAGCGGGTCTGGGATTTAACTGGCTCCAGGTCCAATTAGGACTGTCTGCCGCATCTGGACACAGTTAGCTTTTAGAGTCAAAACTCACACTTCACTCCAATAGGGATATAAAGTCACAACTTTTAGACTTCAGGCCAGTTAGGCTTTAATGCCACAAAGAGCAGAGAATATTTACTGCTCTGCACCAGTCATAACATGGCTCCACTGATAAAACCTGAAAGAGAAGAAGGCAGAGTGAGATGGAGTGAGGCTGGCGTGCTGCTGTCAGATTGTGTCAATAAGAGAATTTTTTCCATGTTGCAACATACTAGTTATGTTTGAGGGTTTTGCTGAGGGCAAACAATTACTGGAAAAATTGCAAGATCAAGATCTCCACACTAACAACGCTCTGAGTTTTGCCTTCAAGTGTATATTAAGTGTACACACTCAGGCCAAGGAACACAGATATGTCCTCTGTATACCCATGGAACAAACACATTGTTCTTACAAAGGTTTGGATTCAAATAAGAGCTTTGTTTTATGTGAGTGTGTGTATATGGAGAGAAACATAAGAGTTTTAAAACAGGATTATTAGCATATTATTTTCTGTTGTTTAATTTGAGAAAAATGTAATCCCTTGGTTTACAGGCAGCAGATAAAAGGTCAGATTTCATGCACAAAAAGTCAGAAAGTCAGTTAAGCTGCTTCTTAGGAAGACCAAACTCTTAAAGCTATCATAGAGAGGAAGTAGCAGAAATAGAGAAGAATTGTAAGATCAGTTACACAGTGAAATCTATCTTAAAGCAAACCTATGTACCATTTTCTAAACGGCAGCTTATTTAGTCTTTCATGTCACTTTGTCTTGCTTTAAAGATGAAATCTTAATATCTAAATATGACATTATTTAATAAAGTCCAGGTGCTCTGGCTTCCTCCCACAGTCCAAAGACATGCAGGTTAGGTTAATTGGTGACTCTAAATTGCCCATATATGTGAATGTGAGTGTGAAAGGTTGTTTGTCTGTATGTGTTGGCCCCTGCAATGGACTGGCAATCTGTACAGAGTGTACCCCGCCTCTCGCCCAATGTCAGCTGGGATAGGCTCCAGCCCGCCCGCAACCCTTAACAGCATAGATAAGGAATGAATGAATGAGTTACTTTAATGCATTAATTTAACAATAAATTATAAGCAGAGGATGATTCACATGGGTAACCAGTCAGAGCTTCAACTTACAGTAAAAAGTTGACAAGGTTGATGTGGTGATATTAGCTCATGAATAAACGCCCCTCTGCTTCTCACCACTTTCCTTCTGAATGGTCATTATTTAACTATCTAGAATAAATGTTCACCTTTATTTCACATTTGTTCACACTGTCGCCTTTTGTATTTGAAATCAATGGCTCCCTCTTTGCATCTGAAGAGCCGGCCTTTTTTTCTGTAATGATGGTTCAAATAAATGTCAGGCTTTGTCACAGTCTTCTCTAGATGTGAAAAAAGAAGCTTCTTACTGAATCTACTGAATGGAAATTGCTCAGAGATGAGGGTGAATATTGGTTGAGAAGCATTCACGGCTTAAAGGATGGAAAGGGATTCAAACAGAAATGGAAATGGAAAGATTTCAGCTGTAACCAGTGATGATGATGACCCACTTTGACTTAGTGGATAGACGTCAAGTTGCAAACTACTTGGAACAAATAAGTAAACAGTGTAAATAAACTAAATCAAATGAGTTTCAGCAAACAAATGCCATTGCTGCCGCCTTGGCGCAAGACCCCCCCTGTCCAATAAAAAACAGTTGCAGAAAACTACATCCCGTAGATATGAGTTACCTCTGAGCAGAAAAACAACATCTAATCAGAGCAGTCGCACAGCACATTCCTCGTCATGACACACACAGTAACTCAGCCTGAGGTCCGACCCCACCTGAGCCTGGATCTCTGTCTCAGCAGCACAATCACACTGGAATGAGAACCAATAACAGCCTATTACCCTCCGTATCCCTCCAGCACACACACATGCAGTAAGCTTTACATCAGTAAGTATGAAAAAGAACAATAAAATCTCCGGATATGAAAAACTCCTGAGGCAACAATGCATAGTACAAACACAAGATGCGCCTTCCTTTTGTGTGTGTGTAGTTGCTTTGGAGACATATGAAAGGAAAAAAATGCCGTAAATCTTTTCTCCCTGAGTTGTATGAAGAATTTTGATTGTGCGTCTGCATATAGAGGCCCAGGGCACAGTTCAGCATGTGTCTGTGTCTGGAAAACTGAGGCAAGCTAAGAAATAGATACGTATGTTTACTCCAATACTGTGCAGGCACTACTACTTTTGTGTACACATTGTAACGTCATGCTTCATTACATTTATCTGATGGCTGTAGTTACCAACAGATTAAAAAAATACTTTTACTCACTTTTTAGGACGATCCTTTACTTAGTGGGGCACAAAAAGGGTGAGACTTTTAAAGTTATCATGAAGTAATGAGGGATTACTTAATACCTTCACAGTATGATGCATCACTGTGCTTGAGGAACCATGAAAATAATCATCCATTCTTAAGTATGAAGTTCAGAGATATTCATGAATGACTTCATCAACTATCAGGTTGTTCCTTTTTCATTTGTAACTCATTCCTTGGTAACTAGTGAGTGTTTTGTGTACCTTCTTGTAAAGTGTTACCACCAGATGTTTATGAAGTAATAATATCCTGCAGCATCTGGTACAAAAAGGCATTTCCCAGTTACCCTTAATGGATTGATTGAGTTTACGGGATATTTACTTTATTCACTGTATCTAATTCAGCTGCAAATTCAATACAGTTAAGGTGAATTAGATTTAGTCAGTCCAAAGAAAACTGTATCTCCAAATTTGGTGATTTTGATTTTCTTAGATAAACTGTTCGATAAATATGCTTATTCGCTTTCTTGATAAAAGTTAAGTAACGAAAGGAACCACATACCAGCTCCTACAAAGAACACATTATATCAGGTTTGTTTGCCAGACTAGCTGTTTACCCCTGTTTGCAGTTTTCATGCTAAGCTAACAGCGGTAGCTTTATATTTGGTACAGACACGAGAGTGGTGTCCATCTTCTCATCTAACTCTCATCAAGAATGTGAAAAAGTGTATTTCCCAAACTGTTGATGTTGATGTTTCTCACGACCACATGTAGAAAATATAAAGACGCAGAGTACTTTTCAGTTTTAAGGCAGATAATCATTTAGTACAGTTTGGACTGTAGGACTGGTGTTGTTACTTAAGTAAGGATTCATGTACTTTCTCCTCCTCTGGATTTTTACATAAATCATGTGCATGACGTTGCAGTTCAGAGGTCACGAAGCAACATAATTCAGTTCTCTATGAAGACATTTTCCCATGAGTGCCTTCTGTATTTTTTGTGTTATTTAAGAGGAAAGAAAGTTAGAAGAAGAAGAAGAAGTGGTGGAAAAAAATAGATGACTCCAGTCCCTGCTTTGAATCTCTCACTGGACAGCTCTGACATGTGCTCTGCAGTTTTTCATTTCGCCTGCATTTATTTTTAGTTTATTTTTAGACGTATATGCTAAGAAAACGTCAGGAAGCAGGACTCCTGCCACTGTACTGTTGACTCTACCTACCATCATGCTTCATTTGAGCCTTTATTCAGATACTGTAATGGTATTACATGCCACAAAAAGGAAGGTCTTATGGGATGACACTGGGCTGGTATGGAAACACCTGTTGTTTGAATGTCTGGGTTATTGTAATGATTTGAACCGTGACTGAGGGTGTTTATGCAGCGACCAGCAGCACATTTCTCCTGTCAGTGTAGATGAACCCTTAAACTCCCACTGAGCTTCAGGTTGTTGTTGTTTTCGCTGAGAAAATAGTTTGTCACGCTAAAGGATAGGGTCTGAGTCTTTCCATTTTAATACATTATTTGTATGTTCTTGAGAAAGTCATTGGTCACTGCAGTCATTCCTCCTGTCTTTACTGACTGTGACTCCATAGTGTGAATACACTGTAAAAGACAAAAATTCAAAAAACAAAATTCACCCCCTATACGCCTCGTCACTGAGTGTGAGATGGATCTAATAAAATCTGCGTCAGACTGATATCAGTTTTTCAGGCAGGAGAAGGCAGTAACGGCCCAGTGAATCGTAGCTGAATGATGCATATGTTTGCAAGTAGAGACACGTCATCAGCCCGCATCATCCATCTGCGCCACTGTCTTGTTTTGAAAATGCAGCAAAACAAAAAACAGGTTTTAGCCATAGCTTTAAGAGGGTTCCTATAATAGCACAAGGATTGTAATTTTGTGTGTGCTCTCAAATCTGCATCAGTGTCTGTATTCTGCATCATTTCACGTTATAATCTGATATAACATACACTGATGTGGCCACTTTAAGGTGCTTCATTTGGATGGTGAAGGGATCTGAAACCTCCCATCATGATACATTTTTGATGTGGGAATTAAGAAGACTTCCTCTGTCAACTTCTGTAACCTACACAACAGTTTGCGGCCATCCTATGCTGTGATAGGCCAGCATGGGGAAAAAGTAAGCAAGCTCTCATTCACCCCACCCGCCCTCAGATGTGGTCAAACAACAACAACAAGTTTGCTTCAAGCACGCTAATGCTTTTATTGGACTCTAGTCTTTGGCTTTCTTAATTGGCCCTCATTGGATGTGTACCATAGAGCGATCTAGCTCCACCTTGTTATATTTAATCTGGGACAGCACAAAATCTGTTGGTGTGTGAGGGCCTTTGAGTTCAGCTGAAGCTAATATGAGCAGTCTGAAATTGTCAAATTAAGAGGCGGAGAGGGGAAACAGCGTCTAGGAGAAAATCTTTTACTGAAAACACTGGAACTTTTGTGGATTATCTGAATTTTAGGATGCATTTTAGCATAAAACAAGCCTCTTTTCTCATGAGTGTTCAGGCCCAAAACAGCTCTGCATTTAAAAAAAAGCAAGAGGTGGCATTGGTAGGGGTTTATTGTGTCAGATACCAGTGTATCTGACACCAGTGTGTGTGTGATTCATTCTGGTTTTGTCACACTGAGGAAGTGANTGCCTGTGAGAGAAGCCAGCTGCATGTATATATTTTGCTCAGCTCCCGGACATGTGGAGTGTGATTTCCTATGGCGCTCCAATCAGAGAGACAGAGATGGGCCTGCGTTTGATTCATCCTTATTTCTTCCCTTTATCCTCCTCTCTCCTGCCTCTATCCACATGGAGGGGATCAGGCCTGACGACAACGGTCTGTGTTGAGTTACACGCTCTGGCTTTTGTTTGTGGAAAAAGCAGGAGGAGCGCACACCATGGTCAAAGTGATGTTAAATGTCCCATTTAGGAACAGCAGCATATGGACAGACATAGCCCCTGAACACAAGAAGGCAACATGCAGAGCGCCATGAGCTGTCTCAGGAAAAAAATCAAAGCTTTGCGCATAGTCTGATGGCTCATTAACCAATTCAGAGCTTTGTCTGAGAAATATGACTGCTAGAGGAACCATACTGACACACAAATGCTCCATTCATTCTGAGACCTCTATATATATAATTTCAGAATTAATTCTGACAGAACTTAATGATAGTTATAGAAAAATTAAGACTATCACAGTGAAATTTTGATGTATCTTGCTGTCCATGTCCTTGCTTGGTACATGGGTAGACATGTACAGCTACAACCCAGTAGTTTCAGCACCAAGGAGGACTCTCAGCTGTAAGAGGAGGAGCATTGTCTCATTCACCATTTTGTAGGTGAACATATAAATAAAGAGCAAGCGAGCAAACATATAAATAATGACATAGTAGGCAAAACAGCCTATTACATCTCACTTAATATACTTACATATGCAAGTTCTAGCCACTGCCAGTTATCAAGTGTCATATTCTACTGAAAGCAGTGTTAAAGAAACTTGAAATTTTTTTAGAAAGCAATAAAACAAAAACAAAACAGAGATAACGGAATCTAAGGTTTAGAGACAGAACTGTCACTGCCCTCCCTAAGAGACTTCACTCACCAGGCAAATTTGCTCCAGCTTCCCTGACGTGACCGCTGCCCTCTTCTCCTTCGCCCTCTTTGTGTCCTCCAATTTCCCCGTAGTAGAGGGCAATAATCAGCTGTAAAATGCGAATAAACATGGGTAGCTGCTGATCAGTGATGGACAACTTCAGGCTCTCCACCATGGTCTGGATCTGAGAAAACAAAGGGAAGAAAAGCATAAGAGATGGTTTAAATTTTAAAATTTGATTTGCTAAATTATAAGTTTGGATGTGAAAAGGGCTACAGGCCCAACCACTTTCTGGTGGTCCCCCACATAATGTGAATAGGAATATTTAACAAAAAAAAAGGTAGAGCCGTGCAAGACCTTATAAGAACTAGTATGGTTTGCCCTCTGGCTAACTGGTGGATGCTGACTGCTGCATGTGGAAGACATGGATTTGTTATTATATATTCTGTATTACACAGTGCTAACACAAGATTTACCGTCAAAGGTGGACTTGCCTATTGTTTATTGTTTATAAGGATTTCCACTGGCTTTTACAAAGCAACAGCTACTCTTCCTGAGGTCTATGTTATTGCTTAATGTGCTGTAACAGATCTAACTATTTTGAATGTGCGAATCTTTCATGTGTGATTCTGTTAATGGGGCACCATGAAAACCGTACTGACAACCACTAAACCACAAAGCTTGTTACTGACTGTGTATAGATGGGAATGAGCCAGTTGTGCTTAAATTTGCCCTGTTGAGAAAACTAGTTTAACAGATAAATGGGACTGAATTAAATTTGCCATGATGCAACTTTATGATGGACAGATGACAAATGCAATACACAGAAACAAAACCACAGACAGCCACAGTACATTTTCTGGCAAGGGAGTACAAAAGTCATTATTTTAACCAAGGGTTTTAGAAGTTAAAAATGCACCAGCAAAAGAATTATATTACTTTTTCCATCACAAATAGTTTAGATCTGACTACATAAACAAATCTCTAGCACATTACAGAACAAGCCAGCCAAGACTTTAATCTGTGATTTTCAACAAACATCTTCCACTGTTCCACTCACAATGAGAAGAAGAATGAGATGATTCTCTAGCAAGAGGAGTACTTTTTTTCTAAACAGAACTGCAGCTATTATTTTGAAAGTAAGCTAATTTAAGATTGATTCTCAACATCAGTGGTATAGTCCAAAAGCTGTTGTTTCATTACATGAGATAGTTGTCTAGATTGGGAGTTCTTCTGTTCCTCTTCTTCATCAACATGGTTGACTAGGTTTTAAGCACTGATAAAATTGCACAAGATGAAGAGCATATTCTTCTAGGGTAGCTTTTCAAACTTACCACAATGAAATAAAGGCAGACCAAAATGAACTGAGATGCTGATAAAAGTCAAATCTCATTAGAGAGCACTTGAGTCTAAACCTAATACTGGTGGTAGAGTGATACAACAAGGAAGTAAAATCTTCCTGCTGTCTTCCATACATATCCAGAACAGAACAATGGACTGAATTACACATCATCCTGTTGTTGATTTGAGAACAGCTAACCTAACAAAGGTGAGTCACATGTTTCAACTGTAAGCTGCTATGACAAATGCTAACTTTTCCATCACTGGCATCACAATAGCAAAATTACATCAAATTAACCCATATAAAACACTTTCTTTATTTTGAGCTTTGAGCAGATACGGGCAGTTATCAAGTTATTTCTCAAATTTGGAGCTACTCACTTTGATGACAGATGGGATCTTGGAATTGATGTTGTCATAGGTAAAATGGAGGCGTGTTCTGAACGAGCACTTGTACAGCAGCGGGTCCTGGTAAAACTCGATCTTGCCACTGGCATTCCGCTTGTCCAAGCACACAGTGCAGTCAGCGAAGTTGATGACTTTCCTTAGGACCAGCTCTGGAGCTGCATAGAGAGAAGAGAAAGGAAAATCAATGTAGAGCATTTCACATTGAACATCTGAGAGGTTGACCCATTGTGCCTGACGCTAATTAAAGATGTGAGCATATAGGGAGGTATCATTACACACAAACAAATACAGTCATACATACTAACAGAGAGCAGACCCGGACAGTTAAGACTGTCCTCTAAAAGTCAGTCGATACATCAGTCAAGAAGACCCCAAGTTGACTTGCATTTTATTTTATGAGTTGACCCACTGCACTGTTTTTTTAGCTGCCTCACAGTGTACAGAACAGTTCAAGAGAAACAGTGTGGCAGGCTATGAACTTTACAAACACAGCCTTGTCTTAAAATGAGCAAACCACAAAACTAACTGTGAGGGAAGAGAGATGGATGATGGAGGGCAGCACAATGCTGGACAGCGCAAGGCAGGGCAGCGTGACTCGTTTCTGTTGGCCACTCCAGTACTCTCAGCTCCAGTGTCCGGCTGACAGTGCTGTCAGCAGGCTGGCAGCAGAAACTCTACTGGTTGGATTTCAGAACTCAGCTATGACCAAGATGCCAACTTTTGCTTTCTCTGACTGCGTGGAAATCAGACGTTTTTTTTAATGTCTCAGATGATGAAGACAATAAAATGTGAGTTTTGGGTAAAAAATGAAAGTCATGTACAGGAGTATCGTGTGGGGCAGCTGAACTGAGCTGACATTACATCTGCATGGGAGTGAATGTTATATTTCTCCTATTTGCAGATAAGAAGAAAAGATATCAGTAATATATTAAGTGCGTATAAAAACGGAAAACACACATTAAAAAAAAGCATGAACCAAGAAATCACAAGCACCTGACCAATTAATGGAAAGAAGGCAAATAAATCTTCATCATATGTGATCTTGGAAATTACGGGAGATGACACTCAGCACATATCACAGAGCTCTTGTGTAATGTGACATTTACAAGAGGTACGACCAAGTGGTTTGTGTGTGTGTTGGATGATCACACATCATCAGATTCTCCACTGTCTCTGAGTCACTCACCCCTGACAGACTGATAACAGGACTCGTCATTCCAAGAATTATTTCATTCTCTAAACAGTGCCAGTAACTATTATTGTAGCCACTGCTTGCTTCCCGTATTGGAATAGGGCCCTCTGAACCAGAAATTCCACAGTGATAACAATGACTGAAAATGATCACTTCATGATTCTCTGGTCAGATAGGCTTGTGTGAGCCAATAAAGAAAAGATTCTTTCTCCAGTTCAAGTTTAAAATGTAATGAGTGAAAGCTTTTAAGAGCAATGAATAGAAATGGAAACTGTAGGGCTGGGGGGAAAAAAATCAATACTATTCGCAACTTTTATTTGAATGATCCTATATTAATTCTTAGAATACCAAGATTGATCCTTGCAACAAGGAACATTTTCTCAGTAAACATGTACTGCGCTAAACAATGGTCACCTTTTTCTGTGTCAAAGCCCACTCTGCACTGGACACTGCACTGCACTACTCTGACAGCTGACATTGGGCATTCAATAGCCATGTTTAAATATCTCTGACATGTCTGTTTGACCTTAGTTTGAACTAACAAAATTGAACACTTACTGTAGTATATAGGTTCTCGTCTTAGTGGATTTACTAGTTAATCCCACTACCAAGGAATGTAAGCACCCATTGCTCACCAGTGATGTCCATGAAGGCCCTCTCCCACATATCGTCCACAGTGTAGCACTCTGCTGAGGTAATGTTGACCGACAGCACAATGTCATCTTCCACATACTTAAGGATCAGGTTGTTCACTACAATGTTGACGTTGTTCACCACACGCCTGATCAGACTCTGCACGTACAAACGCGGCTTATAAAGCTGATATTCATTTCTGGCCAGAAAAAGTGCGCTTGGGGAGGCGCCATTGTCCTGTTGGCATATATAGCTAGCATTTTCCACTCAGTTGGCATTTCATAGATAAATGTAGCTAAAACTAATGCAGTCCTGCAATACATCCTACCTTCATGAGGGTTATAACGTCCAGTTTTGATGGTGTTAGTTCAAGCATATAGATCATTTTAGAATGCGGTTTGTGGTGCTATTGAACTGCGTTATACGGACAGGTGTTTCTATTGATTATAAATGGAATTAGACAAAATATGATGCACCATCCATCAACAAATGCAATTCAAGGCGCGGGGTTGACTCAATACCACCCTAAAACAATTTCAATTAAAACAGAACATTATAATATCGTTCGGCAGGACTTTTTGCATTAGCTTTAGCTTCAGGGAGACGTGGCAAGTGTGGGACTGCCAAAATAAAAGTCAAAACACATTCTCCCAGAAGTCTAAACTTCAAAACCACTGGCCCTGCCATCCCTTGTATAGTAAATAGGAAGATCCACAACATGGCCCCATTTTTCAGACTACCCATGGACGTATACAGTTCGAGGTGCAAATATACATATAGAAACATTTTGCTCCCTCACACCTGCACCAAATAGCCACTACCAACTAATTTAGATTTTACTTAAGATCTGAAGAACTGCTCCTCCTCTCAGTTACAAAGTCCTGTTAACCCAAAACTACTCTTGCATGGCAGTTCATACGCCTCCACTCGGCCTATTAGGCTCACTGCAAAACCACCATGTTCCTTTAGCATGAGTAAACTGGCCCATTGCACGCCTAGGCACAGGACATTCACACATAGAAATATGGGACTTATGACATGTCACAAAATAGGTTATTGAGGTGTCAAATTAAACTCAGTCTTTCTGGGATACAGGTCCAGCTGGGCCACATTCTGCCATTGTTGAAAGCTTAAATCAACAAAAAGAAAAACAAAATCCCATTCAAATCTACATGGCCTTGGCGCCGC
>BRZM01003576.1:47132-79074 GCA_033238685.1 Lates japonicus
GAATTTCACATACCTTCCTCACATTTAAAACACTCTAGAAATATGCAAGAGTTCTTAAAATTACTATTGTCACACTACATCACATATGTAATAAAGACAAATACTTGCATACAACACTACATACAAATAGATGTACAGTTTTACACAACCTAAGTACTGTATAATGACCCGATATTTAAAAGCACAGCAGAGCTGTGCAGCTGGAATCCATGGCAGACTGAGGATTAGAGTCCACAATGAACACAGATGAACACGTTGTGTGACATCTGAATAATTATCTCAGTGAAAACAGCTTAATACAAAAATGTGGTCTCTTCCGCCTCTTTTCTCCTCGCTTTCAAGTAATTAAACCACAACTGAGAAAGAAAAATCCTAACAACAATGGATGAACTCAACTAATGAAATATTAAGGAAGTCCTGAAATGTACACAATGTACGCATTATTTAAACTGAACTGGGTGTACTCCTTAGCCTTGATTTTCTGAACAAATTAAGTCAGGTAAGACCAATGTAAGAGAGAAAATGCAACATTTATAAAAGTAGCAAAGATGACCTATTTGAAGCACACACGCGCTGCTTCCAATGTCAAAAGTAGTTATCATTTATTCTCGTGAAAAACTTTTAAAGTAAATTTTTTCACCACTACTCTGATAACTAGATTTTAACTAACAAATAAACAAAATATCCATACTCCATAAAAATATGTACCAAAACCAGGTTTATTTGAAACGCTTTGTTATTTTCTTTTTTATTGTAAAATGAATTATCTGTAATTCACATGATTTTCAAAATCTTCATATCTATATAATAACTGCACCAACAACAGAGAATAGACAGGCTTGAGGATTTCTTTGAATCTCATATCAAAAGAGGGACAGTTTACAAGGTATGTAACACTCAAAGTATTACTTAACAAATTTCATCCCTGCAAACTCTTAAAATGAAAGCACTACACTCTTCAAGCATATGCCTTCTTTTCTCGAAGCTCAAAATATAACATGATCATTAAAGAAAGGGAGCAGGGACATGGAAAAGATTCCAAAGCATCTGCCAAAAGGAGAATGCACAATTACAAAACTATTTTACCTCTAAGGCGAGAGGAATCAACGACAGCACTGGTGATGTCATGCTGAGGTCTCAAGAATGCCTCCACTGTACCCAAAGTAAAACTGGCTGTGTTTAACATTTTGCCTGCGCATGCCCAGAATAACAACAAACAGGGATCCCAGTTACAGACCAGACCCACAGGGAGGAATACAAGGACTTGACTTCTCAGTATTTCATTTGGACATCTTGCTCAGCCGCTGTCCTTGCATTATCTTTACCTGATATGATACATTTGGCTGCAGCTGTGGTGCATTTCTTTAACTGAGGCACAGCAAAACATCTGGTACAAATGGGATTTGATATGAGTGCCACCTTTAACTGTAAAGAGCCAAATGCTGCTTCCTTAAGCTTCAGCCCTCTAACCTCTCCAGTGCTGTATAGAAGTTTTAACTACAGTATATCAGTAACATGGACTAATCAGTGCTACTAATGGCAACTGCTAAATTTGATCTGCTGTGCATTTGAGCACCACCAGGACCCACTGCATTCTGTAGTGCAGGTTTGAATCAAGAT
This sequence comes from Lates japonicus, assembly GCA_033238685.1. Classification (NCBI taxonomy): domain Eukaryota; kingdom Metazoa; phylum Chordata; class Actinopteri; family Centropomidae; genus Lates; species Lates japonicus. Next base: position 48,753 of record BRZM01003576.1, read on the forward strand.
ATTTGCTATAGTCTTACAAGAAAATCCTCACTTAATACCAGCAGAAACAATCTTTGTTTTTACAGTACAGTAGCTGCTATGGCTCCAGTTAAAGTGTGTGTATAATTCTCCATTAATCTGGCAAATCTAAAAGCCAGTGTATTCATGCATGAAATAAGTTTCATTGTTACAAACTGCTTTTTTGCTGTTTATTTCCACAACAGTAAACAGGTTATAAGACATGATAAGGTAGAGGAGAGCTGAGGTCAGGGCTCTTTAATCCTAGCTAACAATGTTTTTCCATGACTGTTGTTCAAACTAGATTTTAAGTCATATAACTCCAACTTAGGACTTGATTAAAAGTCGCTGTTCTGGACAGTCTAGCGGACTAGTCCTGATGTAGGTGCTGTGGATGGAATTTGAACTCATGAATATGTCAGATTATCATGTCTCCATTTTACTTTCATTGGAGCCCATTCATTCTGCCTAATGACCTCTTGATGCTAATATACCATGTTCCTGCTGGTCCCTGCCTCAGGCACTTTAGTATTATTGCACTTGACATACCTAAATGTTGTCTCACTGGTGGAAAGGAGAAAACACGTAAGGAAAGGAACTGGGAGAGGGAAGGAAAATGAAAATGCAAAAAGAGCGTGAAAAAAAGAGTGAGAGCAACAGCAGTTAAGAGAAATAAAAAATAAGACAGAAAATAAGAAAATAAGAGTGAGACAACAGGAAAGTGGAAGAAAAAAAATCAAAAGAGAGAGAATGGGAAAGAGGAGAATTGCCCTGATTTAGATCTGAGAGGCTCTGGTCCTCAGATGTCTCCATCAGCTAACCACAAGCCTGGGCTGAGCATGGAGTGCATCGCTGTTTACACTGGCACAGCTACCCCCTAATGCTAATAACTGCAATGTGTTAGCCACACAAAACACTCCACAGAACTCCAAGATATGCACACATATATGCAAAAGACAACTTATTCGGAAATACATATGACACACATGGGGGAATTCTAAACACATAGATAGCTGTCAATATGACCTGTTAATTTCTAATCTTAATAATAAGCAGTGCTGGTCATATGCCAATTATTTATGATGTACTAATCTATTTAATCAAACCATGTTATTTCCCTTTTATGATAAGAAAACAATCAATAATTTCATAAATGCTAGAGGAAATTATCAACCTGTAGAGATATTTTATTTTCTTTATTTTGGTGAGTTGTTGACAACTAGTAGTCAGGACCTGATTTAACATTATTGACAATCTGTCAGGAAAGCAAACATCCTTTGTTCTCAGCTTTGCCTATTATATCATACACAATATTAAGCACACAAGACATAGGTACCCTTTGAATGATGTAAGCACCAGTCTCCAACAACAGTGCGAGCAGTGGCTGAGGCTACTCTTGACAACATTACTACACATCGCGTGAAGTGCAGCTGAGGGCACAAACCATAGAGCCTATGTTCTGGAGCATCCTGGTTCTCAAACCAGCAAGATAGAATAAATCAAAACAGAGAGAAATGGGAGAGGACTTTCATCAATGTTGAGAACAACAAAGCCAGACTGTAGTGTAAGGAGCAAGGGAATGCAGCTGGCCTTTACATTTGCAGAGCTACTGTACCCCAGGATCCAACACAACTGAGGTACTGTCGACATTCATCAGCTTACTTGGAAAGATGGAAACTGTTTGACTGTTTTGAGCTGCCTTCCAGACTTTCTGTGACATTTCCAGATTTCAAACTATGTTGGATCCCAGCATGCAAAGCTGAAAGAGCAGATTTTAAATCTTAAAAAAGCAGTGATAAACTTATAAAGTCATGTTCGTTAAAACAGTGATGTCAAAGTTCTGTAGCACTGCAACATTAAGAGCAGAAGGCTGGCGCCAAAAAATATTCAAATATTTGAAATTTCATATTGTATGTTTCACTATAATGCTTAAAAATCTTACGCCTTACTTTCAACTAATGAAATATTAATTTCACGCTTTATGAAAATGTGAACATAACGTTATCTTCATACTCCATATTTCTGTGATGCTATATCTGAACCTATCAGTATCCAATTATCTGTACCGTCTAAAAAAAACTGTCATGATCAGAGCAATGCAACTCAAAGTTATGGCATGTAAATTTTATCATGTTGGTCATTTTCAAGACACAACATGGTCAGTGTCAAGCCAGGCTGATTCACCATTCAAGATGCATTTATTTTCTTTGTAGCTAAACTATATGCCCTCCACACACACACATCTCTATTTTTCTCTCCCCACTATGGCGTGACATGTTATGCAATTATTCATATTACATTCTTCTTATCCACATTACAGGGCCTGGCCGACCAAGATAAAAGCAACTTTACCAATTACTGCACTCTGGGCCGTATATGGAATCTAAATCATATATACCAAATACATTAAGCAGAGTGGGGAGCTCCTTTGAAATACACTAGGATCAGTATTCCTCTGGTTTTATGAATCATCAAGTGTTACACATAAAATGAGCTATATACAGAATATAGAAAAAATATATACAAAATATAGAAAAATGGATTCTAGAAAAATTCAAATAGCTGCAACTGACAAGATCTGCAAATGCACTTACTTGAGCAACATCCTGCTCTATGGCGCTCATCATTTCTATAATAAGAGTAGAATTATTCATAGGGTCAAAGGGGTGAGGGTCTCACAATGAGCCTACTCACCCTGAGACATAAAACACAGACCACCCACAGTTTGTAAATATGGAGTCACATGCCTACCTTTCTCCACTGAAACATACACAGAGGCACGCAGTTACCGTGGTTACTCCTTTTGGACTTTGCAATGGCCAAATAAAAATAATCCATCTGTGTAAATCTGGCTAAAGCAACTGCATAAAGAGAAATATAGTGAAAATGACTCTGAATCTGGTGGCCTTGGTCTACGGCCATAGCATCCAACAAATAGACGAAAATAAATTAAATGATAGCCAGCTCTGATTTTAAAATATGGTAAAACATCTTCCTAACTTAATATAGTCACTTCATAGTAGGCCACCACAGTCACCTTAGTAGACCATACTGCATCGGCTTGGGTTTGAATCAAGCACAGCACTTTGCCTGCATGTCATCCCGTCTCTAGAAGATAGGAGAGGGATGACCTTCTGTCTCTCTCTACTATGTCTATCAAATAGAGCAAAAATGCTAAAAAAAAAAATTCAAATAATTTTTAAAGGCTCATGAGGGTAAATGGTGTGCTCTACTTGTAACGCAATATCTATCCAGAATTTCTGTCTGAAGAAAGCAATTAATAAAGCAAACATTAGCCTTAACTGCAAAGTAATCGCTTTCCCAGACTGGGTAATATCACCAGCAGCATTCAGCTGAGGTTGGCCCACTAAGGACTGCTGTAGCCCGGATGGCCTGAGAGAGCAGGGATTAAATTGTGAGCGGCAGCGCTGCCCAAGTATATGGATCACCTTCACTTGACTCACTAGATGCGTAGTCAAGGGTTTAATTTTCCCCCCTGACTGTTTTCCTGTGTCTGAGGACTGTCTGAGGAGCTGAAGTAACCTCATTCCACCAGAATCCCAAACCTCCACCAAGCCTCAAAGACAAAGCAGTGTAACACTGTGGGTTCTGTAGCCTTGGCTGACTCACAAGCAATGGTGGCTGGGTGCAAGGCTCTCCGCTGGAATTACACACTTGTGCATAGCCTTCTGCAGATGCTTTAAATCAGTTTGGAATGCCAAACAGAGACCAGTGTAATGGGTTACTCAATGCTGAGAACTTGAAGGACGAGACAGACAAATACAGCATGGGCACCATCATCTCTGGTCACAGTTTACACCCCCCCTCCCCAACATCAGAACACATGCTCTGGCTTCCAACCTGCCTGAGGAATCCACAGTGTGCCAACATTACTCCATCTTTTTATTATTTACAGTCAGAGATGGGTTTTGTTACTGCTTCGGGGGGTTGGATTCAAGGAAAATAGATTCGCCAAAGCTCCATGTCTTCGCCCTCTGTCTCCTCAATCTTGAAGACAAGGCCCCGCTGAGCTGATCATCAGAACACAGATTTATGGTGCAATCTCTGTAAGCCATTTGCTCCCTGCGAGCCGGAGAATCAAAGGCAAGATTTCCGGATGGCATTGGGACAGAGATTATCCAGTTTGTGCTATCTGATTGCATACATCCACAGGCTGTTTTCTTTTACTTGTTTAACTTTTTTCCTTTATGTTTTCTGACTTGTGAAAGATGAGTTGCACAGGCACAAACAGACGGATCTTATTCTGCCAGAGGAATGTACACTATGAAGGCTGACAGTGAGGGTACATTTGAGAGCAAGTTTGATGTTTTACTAACAGACACAGTTACAAGAATACAGTCCTAATTGTTTTCATTGTCACTATATAACCAATGACGCTCACACTCACACTATTAAGAAAATTACTTTCCTAATTTAAACTATAATCAGAAGTATAACTACAGTAGACCGCTAGTTTCACATTATTGCAGCTGGCAACAGCTCATTTAGTAGAAGTTTCACTAGTGGTTGTGGAAATAACCCCTAGGTGGCAAAACCACATGTGAGAGCAGCAGTCCAGTATAACCTGCTAGGGAACTAACTGTGCATCTGAAGTCACAATGTTTAAAACCTGTGTGTTTCATATTCAAACTCAAGTATCACATCTATAGACAACTTGTGCTTTTTCAGAGTCTTCAAGAAGGGTTCCTTTAATTCACATGTATTACCCATTATTTAGAGCAATGAGGTTTAGTGGTGTAAAGTCCTAAAATAGTTTGGAAAGGAATCTAATAGAATAGAAAGGCCTTAGTTGGACCATATGCCAAACCATCAAGTCTCAGAGGCACTCCTCAAATCATCTTGAGGCAATGCATCAATCAGAACTCCACATCAGTGGCAAATGCACCAGCGCCATAAACCCCAGATCAAGCAGCAAGCTGAGCCAAAACCAGAAAGGCTCTCCTCAAACCCAAGCCCTTATCTTTGTCTCGTAAAAATAAAGAGTGCCTGAGAGTGTTATGATCCACTGCAACTGCTATCCAGCCAGTTCCTCTCGTCTTTGCTGGATCACACCTCATCTTCAAACATCTGAGCAGTTTATCAAATGTCAAGAAGAAAAAGAAATTGTGCTTCATAATTTTGCAACATTACATCAATGTTAGCTGTTAGGTCTTCATTACAGCTCGAGACCAGTTCATAATTTCGTTACTGCTACAACGAAAATAAATATAAGAACAACTCCCAAAAACAGCCGCACAATAAATTCTATCTCCTACCAAAGGTTTTTTATCCATCTCCTCATTATAGGGAAGTTTGTGGGTAGTATGCCTAAACCAAAAGCTCAGCATCACATAGTCGCTCCAATCCACCACATCTGAGCTTGAAAAACATTAAATGACAATAACACCTAATGAAGAAATAAATACATCAAATATAGAAATCTTTTCCCAAATGTGAATGAGCTGGTATGAAGTTGGTAAAACTGAGGATTGGTTGCTAATTCCTTCCATGAGATTTGCGAAGCAAATAAGAGCTAGATGAGACCTTATGAGTTCCATTAATAGCTCCAGTTTCCACAAGCTCTGTATATAGAATGACAGATTTTAAAACCATTATTTTATCCTGAGCAGTTCTTGACGCTTTCAGAATTGCTTTTTAATTTAGAGAGAGTCTGACCAGACAGTTCATTCACACTGCTGAACCAAGAGGCCGCAATGAGTGTGTCTTTGCACAAGAAGAAAGAAGTTTGTTGATCATTACAAAACCTTTCATCCCCACACCAACTCCAGTTACATACATTAAGCCTTTAGGGATAGACCAGGGCTTAGTTCAATTTCACATGGAGATGTCCACACTAATTAACTGAACTCAGTGTTTCCTACCATTGTGGCTCGCTCCTCTCTAACGGGAACCCCACCTCCCCAAGAAACTAAAAAATGTACGCTTGTTCCCTTTCTGCTCAGTGTCGGTCTCTATAGTCTTTTGCTGTCATTTATGGTTGCATTTCTCTCCTCTCTACTTTCTGTTTCACCACACATGGTAGCAGAAAAGAGATGAGAGACAGGTTGACAACTCGTTATGCTGGCGTGCAATAGAAGCTTTCTTAACAAGAGTTACTCATCTTCCTAAAACCAAAGATGGACAAATGTTAGAACCCCAAATGTGTGGAAGCCAGGCCAAAATATCAGCATTTTTTTGTAAATCCACATAATTTGATGACAGCGGTGAGGATGCTAGCAGCTCTGCTGCTGATGGCAGGTAAGCCAGTCCTAGCCAGACCACTAGCAGATCTCCCCAACAAGCACAGGAGGACAGATTTTGACCCATCTGTGAGAGAAGGGAAATACTCCTAAAGGAAGACTTGTAAAGATGGCCCTTTAACCAAAAGCTCTGTAATATTGCAATTTAAAAAAGAAGGTAACAGGCCCCTGCCCCCACCACACCTGGCGTTGGCCATGCAGTGGCACCTCCATCTCCTCCATCTCCTTCATCTCCTTTCATCTCCTTCTATCTCCCTTCATCTCCCTTCATCTCTCCATCCCCAATGCACTTCACCCCCAAAGTGTGTATATTATTCAAGAATGGAAGTAGCACTGACACAATCAACAAATATTTTCTAAGCAGACACATGATTTCAGGACATATTAAAAACATATAAAATGAATGCATTTTGTTTGTAAATGGCCTCTGGTTTATAAAATTAATGTCAAAAACAAGTTGACAACATTTTTTCTTTATTACCATACTTTCAGCGCCATAAGTCCTCATTATGGCTTATTTAAAGCAATTACAATTGTCAGCAGGAGCTGTAATTCCAACTGCTGCTGAACTCCCAAATTTCCACATTTGCTGGAAACTATAATTGTGAGCTACTTGAAGTAGAGATGGGCTCTATTACAATCAATATCCCTTTAATATTACCCAGTTCCTCTCGAGGAAAATACTAACATTAAAATGGTCCAAATAATTCTCGTCAAATTACACACAACCCTTAATGAACTCAAAAAGATGTAATGGATGTTTTACAGGCCAGTGCTCTGGGTTTTAACAGTAATTATGAAAACAAAAACCATATTAATGGATATCATTTATCATTTCCACACTTTGGCCGCATGAGTCTGCACCACAAAGTTCCGTCTCCCCACTGGACAAAAAGAAACACTAGTAATCTACTAAATTGTAAAACAAGATTTTCATGCACAGATCAATCCTTTTAGCCTTTTAAAATCTTAGCTATAACCAAAATTACTTGAGTCCATCATGAGAACTGTCATGGCCTAAGTTTCAAATGTACCTATGCTAAACTCCTGTGTCCTCAATATCTGATTAAAGCTGGCCAGGTCTGACATGTATGTGAACAGGATATCTAACTTCAAAGAAAATGTAATCTTGTTTTGTGAGACTGAAATGACACATGCCTACAGACCTTTTCATTCAATCAAGAAATTCCTAAGGCGTGGAAAAATATGTGTTCTAACAATGCTGAATGTACAAAAATGTGAAACAGTTGCAATAAGGTTACATACATCTAAAGTATATGAGAAAACTGGCTTCATTTTCTTGGCTTAAGAACACAGTAGTCAGCCTTCTGCCTCCCACTCACATAGGAGAAAAGTGTGCAGCTCATTTAAATTCCACACTTAAGAAGGACTTCTGTTCTAAGTCTGGCTTTGCTCCAACTTATGTCCTCATGGGTGTACATACCACTGAATTATTTGTCCAAATGTTACCATAATTCACAAAAATCTTTTCTGACTAGAAGTGTTTTAGGAAAAGTATCTGTAACAACAGTTGTTTTGAGACTATGCATTACACCACAACTGGTAATTGAAAGAGCTTGCTGTGTATGAAGCATAAAACAAGTTTAAATTTCCATTGAACTAGAAACCTGATCACATGAGCAGTAGCCACCTGCATAGTACATGATATTTACCTATTAGTTCTGGGCAGCTCAAGTGTTACAAATCTTTTGCCGAGTTCATGTAATTAGCTGCACTGACTTCCTTGAAATGTAAGCCTGGGGACATCTACCTTGAAACCTCAACTCCCCATAAAGGGCCAGTGCCGTTACACTTCAATTTGCAACCGCTTGGTGGCAAAGGTAGGACCAGCCTCTTATGCAGAACTAAATTTAAGAAAATTCTATCATGTATACCACAAAATGAAAATATTTATGATTAAACTAGTCATAGTGATACAAACATTTCTCTCTCTCTTTTGGGATAACTGCTTTTAGATTTATTCATGATGATGCATCACAAGGCCTACGCGGATATTTCTAATTGATGATACATGGACAAAATCTCACCTTGCTGCTGAAATGCTATGTAGAGTTTTCTTCAAAAAGAAGAACAAAAGTTCCTGTTACCTTCTGTGTTGCACAACAAACAAAACAAAATTTGCAAATGTACGCCCATGTTTACTAGCTTTTGCAGTCCTCTTCTTTCTCTCTGCCTTTATTAGCACTTTGTTCATGGGACACAAATGAGAACCAATCCTTAAAAAAAGGAGCTCCATAGCACTCCCACAGATACTCACATAGCACCTTACAGCCTGATCTTGAGATGTGAAACAGTCTTATTTGTTTATGATGTAGTCCCAAATCTTGTTCATGAAACGCAGACAGTTCACTGTTTGGACAGAATAAAACAGAGAACAACGATATGCTAAAGTTGAAGCTAACGCACTGATGAAATTAGTAAAGCCTCAGTTTTGAGTTTCTACATATTTCTGATCAGTGGTCAACAAACCCGCCTCCTCTTGTTAAGGGACAAATATGCTGAGGGAGAGTACTGTGCCTTGAAGGAGATCAGATGGCAAAGTAGAACCAAACCATTTCCAGAATTACAAACATGAGGAAAAAAAAAGGAGCTTGATATATTTTAGTTGGAATCCATCTGTTTAAAAATAAAGGCTTTCTGATAAATTGAAAGATCCATTGCACCACCCTGGTAGCATGGATGAGACTTATACACTTTCATCCCCAAATTCTAAAATGTGCTCCTAATAACCCAATATTACATCACTTCTGCCAATATGCTTTTTCCCCCAGAAGCTTTTCAAAGTGTAGATTACAATCTGTAAATCACTGTTTTTAAAAGGCATATAATCATCATCTCCTCAGTGAGGCAGTGATCTATTTGCTTTGTTTGCTCTGCAAAGCATTTTCTTATCAGCATAGACAAGAAAGACCCAAGAGCTGGTATTTAACTGTGTCAAATTAACAAGTTTTAAGCTCTGCCTATGAAGTGCGCCTTTTACCACACTTAAGTCAAATGGAAATATGTTCAATACATGGCTTCAGAAAACAGTCAATAGCAAAACCAAAACCTTAAACCTATAGAACCAAGACTTATACTCAATTTCATTCTCATGTGGGGGATAATTATTGTCACATGCCAGCTCATTACAGATGGAAAGCTTGAATCAGGGTCTCACAGGCCAGAACAACAGCGCTATATCTCCATCAAAGGAGGCACCTTGCCTAATCACTAAAACCTCGTTGGAAGAAAGCGAGTCATAAAATTTGATCTGAGAAACTGCTGCTTTAAAATATGTGATCATATGCAGGTAAGTGATGCAAGCAACCACATAACTGAACTGTATTCAAAACACTTTCGGATCCAGCATAAACCAAAAATGAAAAGTAGGTAACAGTTTCACTTCATGTGATATCATATATTTCTATTTCATATGTTTTCTTTGTGTGATTTGACACTCTGTCATTAAATTATGCCAGTTACAGCAACTCCACCACAGGGAGTGAAGCTTTCAAGGTGGGTCAAAAAGATCAACATGTTTGTTTGTTTTTTAAATGCAGCTGTTTATTCAACATAAATAACAAGAAGATCTGGTCAGGCCCTATTTTGGGCTCTGAGGGGAATCAAAGATATAATGCTTCATTCCAGTGAAAAAATCCAACCTGGCTCCAGTCCCTCAGCTTGAGAACGCACCTATGGTGTTGATGATGACTACAGGCCTGAGCCCAGCTTGGTCCAGGGCACATGGATGCGCAGTTCATGGATATGACCACTCATGAATGTAAAGGGCAGCCTAACTCCTATAAATATGAAGGATACAAAAGGTGACAACAAAGGTAACTATAAGAATCATTCCTACAACAGTATTACATCTGTAATGGGGACAACATTGAAGTTGAGGCTTCAAGGTTATTTTGGACCTTCATCCATCCATCTCTACAGCACTTTCTTGAAAATAATATTTGAAGATTTAGAGGATAGTAAAAGTAATAGCTACAGATTACATATTATACGCTTTTAATAAAATCAGTCAGATTTTCTCAGAGGCAGACAACCGCTGTTTTGCATCTTGAATTACTTCAGTGAGAATGAGTCCATGAAACCAGACTGCCTACACACAGGCTTCACATGCCCTTCCAAATCTGAGCCAAAACTAATAACCAAACATATTTGAGCTATGAAAAGCTCAGTTTTGATCTACACTATGTCTGCTCTATAACCCTCACAATGTTGCACTCAAATGCTACTCTTTGTTTTAAGAAGATGACTCCCACTGCACATTTTAAGAGAAGTACTGTTCAAAAAAAAGAAATGCAATAAATAAAGGAAAGGGAGAACAATTATGTTAGTTTTGATATAGTCGTTACACATCAAAAATCAACACAACTCCCACTGTCAGGTTGGCTTAAAGCTGCTTTCAATAAGAACTTAACACAATCCTGTTGGCTAGGGTATTGTTTTGGTCTGCCTTCTTAAAGCAGTCAGAACCCACTCAAGAGAAAATCTTTAACTCATGGGTAGATTGATCTAATCCAGACATTACAAGTGTAAAAAAGAACACTGTGTCAAAATAACACTGTTGAGCTAAATATTTGAGTGAATCTTTCAAAGTCCACCAAATGTTGTGCAATAATACTCGTGCTTGTGCCAAGCTGATTCTAGTCAAGGCATTCAGGCATCTACTATCTATCTACTAACTATATACACTGCTAAGATGCACTATTTATGTTGTGCGAAGCAATGAAACTGCTTGCACTGTAAATGTCAGCATTGTCACGCCTACATGCTTAGCTATGGAACCGCATTGCATCTACAAAGAAAAAATTGAGCCCTTATCTCAGACTATGACTCTCATATCATAAGAAAAGATCTCAATGAGATTCACATGGTTAATTAAAAGGTTCGACCCTTGTAATTATGAGATCCATAATTGGGCAGAATTGGAACATTTCTTAGAGTTATAAGGTTTTTAAGATTTTGAGTATCGGAAGTAATTCAGTGATGGCTGGTCAGTACATCCAGTGGTACATTACAGAAAGGAACTGCTATTAGGCTAGGGTACTTCATTTTCTAAACTGAAAATATAAACAGGCTCAAAATGGCCTGTTGTGTTTAGAGTTTAACTGACTGTAGGTTATCCATGACAACTTTATACTCTGCCGCTTCCACCAAAGTGTACGCTCGTTCACACAAATTAAGACCTTTAACTTATCAGACACTTTCTAAAATGCTTTATTGGGGAAAAAAACACTTTTTTAAATATTTTGCTCATATTCATTACACAGATAACCTATATAGAACAGATGTTCAATTAGTAGCAACATATGCCTGTCTTCTAAAATAGCCAGGACTGATAAATCCACCTCCTAACATCCCCTTACCAGTTAACCACACGCCTACTGTGTTCAATTAAATGTGGAAAATACAGTGTCTGTAATCCCATTGGGTACTGTCTTGATTTTAAAAGTTAAAGCAGAGGTTAATTTCAGCACACAGTACCTGTTCCAGTACATCCAGCTTCTGAACCAACTTTGCTGAGCAATCACATCTCCTCCCCAGAGAGACAGCTGCAGGTCAGATGGTCAGATTCTTAATATACTTGTTCACATAGCTCATGAGGAGCGGCGTGACATAGGACTCCAACATCTTGTCCCACTCCTGAACACATATCAAAACATTGAACAAAAACATTGTCACATAAATCAGCACTGTTCATATTTTATAAACTAGACCACCTTGTCATTATATACCAGCCTTTTTTCAAATACCACAACTTCTGAAGCTTAGACCTGAGAACAGACATTTTTTCACAGCAGATGTTTTGAAATGTCCCAGCACAGGCAGGTGTAAATAATAATATTAATGATGGCCACATTTGGCTACAATGAAATTTCTAAGATAGAAGTAATGTGACTGACTTACCAAATTCATCTAATCTGTTGTGTGTTGGGGCTTAGCAGAGACACTGGTGCATGCCAGCTTTGTCTGAAGACAGAATCCTTGCACATTCTGGAGCTGCTGCCCAAAGGCCTTGGGGAACAGGGCGGTATCATTGGCACCACAGCCAGGTTCTGAGGGCAGTGAGTCCATCTGCACAGGGATCCAGCAAGCTGCGTGCATCCAGCTGAGTAGCATCACCTTTGTTAAGGCAGAGGAAACTGCGTGTTACATTGCAGGGCCAGATGATCTGTGCAAAGGACTGGAAGTATCTGGTAGGCTTTGGAAGTTTAAATTTCCAGGAGGACATTGCAAACATAACTCTTTGTCCAGGCATGGTGCTGATGTAAGAGACAACACAACAAGTTATATTTTGGAGTTAGCTATCCCTGAGAAGATCTGAGATAGAGGAGGCTCAACAACAACAAAAGAGAGCTGGCACAAGGAGATATTTGGGGTTCTGTGGAAATGGATGGGGAACAAGATGCAAACTAATGGATGGGGTGATGGGTTTTAGGGCTCACTCTCTCCACTGAGCACTCAAGTTCCTAGGGATAGGAGGACAGTGATTAACAAAGCCATCAAAACATCTTGAAGGGAAGCTGAAAAGGCATCCAGATGGTTTTGGATAAAGACAGGTGAACCGTGGAGTACAAGCGCTTATTCTGTATTAACTCTCGGTTGGGTCATCTGGATGAGGGTGTATGAAGAATTAAAACCAAACACCTGTTGACCGTGAGGCTCTTCTACTAATGATGTGACAGAGTTGCACCAGAGGGTGTTTTCCTGAACGCGCAAGCTCTAGCAGTTTATTTGGACACTTAAGTGAAAGGAGCCATAAGTAAAGTCATGTAGATTCAGCGATGTCAAAATATCTGTTAGCTAATACTAAAGACTATATCTACTCAAATGTAAAATTCAAGATTATATTAATTCGTTTCCATATTAGCCTTGTTGACATCAACACTAAACTGTATGTTACAATTTTATAGTAAAGCGTGGACACTGTTTGCTATAACCCTACTAAAAAACAGAAATGGTCTTTGAATGAGACTGTAAACATTCTTTTCCTCCCCAATAACGGAGTGGTAGATTAATATTATACGTGCGCTTAAAAACAAAACTATATTATAAGTAATATCTAGGAGATTAAAGGTATAGCTACAATTGGTTGCCATTTATTCTCACATTTAAGAATTTCATCCTCGTGTGACTGTGTTCGCTCTACTAACTTTTATAAGTATCAGTGGTCTTATTTATAAGTAGTTTGGTTGTAATTACAGTAATGCCTGAACTAGCCTGTTACAATGTGACTTACCCTTTATGCCTGGGTGATCAGGGGGAACGCCAGCAGTAGTTAGCTGCTCTGTTTTCACGTGCATAGCAAATGAATGAATATAGTATAGTGTTTAAATGAAGCTGTGCTATACTCCGTAACAGAAAATATAACTTACTGCGGAGTAGTTTAGGGCTAAAGAAGCTTAGCTATGTTCCTGTCATTCTAGCTGTATACATAGCTGCAGTGCAAAAGAAGCTAAGTTAACTGAGGCGAAGTCGTCCAACTTCATCTGTTTCCAGCTGATTGAAACGTGTGACCACAGATAAAATGAAAAGCCTCCTTACTTGCCCTCCTGTCTGTATCCTGTAGGGATTTCTTGAGTTCGGAACTTATTATCACCAATTCATCTCGTTTATTAGCTACATCTCCTACAACAGCCTGGCACAACAAGGAGTAATACCCAACGCGGCTCTTCCGTAAGTCTGGTGTTGCCTTTTTCGTCCTGTAGGAAATTTGAGTATTATATCTCAGTATACATTCAGCTTATGATCCAAAATAGTGGCGAGCGAGACAATATTGTGATACATGACTGAGACGTGATATTTAGAGGGTCGATTTCCCGGGAAAGGACTCAAAAGAAAAGCATGAAAGCGTCAGGCAACATGTGATGCACATTATACTCTCTAAATTCTGTTATTGCATCATCAGGTGCCAAGGATTCCAGCGGAATTAAATTAAGTAATAGCACATAGCTTGTGTTTCAAAGCTGCATCATCCTCTCCTTGTCAAATGGTGGTGTAGTTATAATGCAACACTAAATCTCTTTGTGAAAGTAAAGATTTACGAGGTGCTCGGGAAATGCATCGTCCCACGTGACATCAGGTGGTTACTGCATGCTCTTAGCCCTTATATGGCCGTGTGGAAGCAATACCTTTGCTGAGAGAGTAGTGAGAAAACCTGGCAGCACCTGACAGTGTCAGTGTATACGCCACTTTATTTAAACAATAGACTATGTCATATAAAAATAATTTAAAACACAGGTATAACATGGATAATGAATGCCACAAAAGGCCTAATAGTGATATCATTTTCATGGGCCTCTTTGTTATTTTGGGATAACGGTTGGGACCTGAAATTATAAATCATATGACCTATTAACCAAGCATAATATCGGGATTTATGAACAACAAGTTTAGGGCTTTATTTACGGTCTCACTAGTACTTCAGCCGCTAAGGGCCCTTTGTCTATGCAATTTGTCTGTAGTTGTAATGTAAACTGTTACATTGAGCCGCTTTTAATTGTACGGCAGAATTGAAATTAGCCATAGGCAACTGAGCACACAAAAAGCCACCTGCAAACCAAATAAATCCAAAATGTTAGTACAGAAGATAAAAGGATTTCTAGTTTCACAACAGGGGCAGTGGAGTTTGAAATTAAAGGTGGATGTGTCACAGGCCGTAGCGGTCATAAGTGGTTATCATATTAAATCAGGAGTGCAGTGGCCTGCAGTCAGTGCGCAGTTAGATCCTGGTAGTGTCTAGGAGTAGTACAGATTTGGGGAGTGGAGTCTATTCTCGATATGTGTTTCCCTCACTCAACCTGAGCCTAACCTTAACTCCCACGGTAACCATTTGTCTGATGCATGCTTAACTGACCCTAATTTCACTGGCCACCCTAATCCAGTTATCTCTGCCTGTACCCAGGAGGTCTGAATGTACGTTTACTGTCAGTGCAGCCTCTCTCCCTACAACTAGATAAAGCCTCCTGATGACACAATCCCTATAGGCCGTCGAAGTTCACCATGTGACTGGACTGTCCACTCTGCGTCAGTGCAGCCTCAGGCATTATTATGATTGTTGTGAGGTCAGAGCGAGGCGTGCTCTATAGTGACGGATAAAGAAGCCTACTTGACATCAGATTGTCACACTTTTCCTTCAGGTCCATTCATTCTTATGATCTCCTGCTGACAAGACTGGGTTAAATCAGGGGCACTATGAGGGAGAGGGACTTGGCTTAAATTCAGTTAATTGAACAGTCTGTGCACATAGTAACGCCCATCAGGCCCAAGCACGTATTCTGGGTTGTGGTAGACACTAATGACGAAGAAGCCTCCCGTCTGTAAGCCAGTGAGGAATTAAAAAAAAAAAAAGGGATATATAGATTGTTCTATATTGTTCTGTTTAGGGTGATCATTGTGAATAGATAAAATTTCGTTTTTGTTTACAGTAGGGCTATACAAACCACCAGCCAAGGCCTTAACAAATTAAACAAAACCTAAATCCAGAAAAGCTAAAAAGACTTGTGTTTGTTTTGAAATATACCGTAGTGAGAGGACTCCTGTAAATTACATTTTCGAGACATTTTATTATGCATGCCCGTACATCATCAGTTACATACATATTAGTCGCCTTCAGCATTTTACTGTGAAGTCTGTTTCGTTTACTTAAGTTGGTTAGAATTTAACTAATCGAATTAGTTCATCGCAAGATAATACATCCTGAAATACAAATTTGAGGAATAACTTTCTCAAACAATCAGTAAAATGAAAAAACAAACTATAATAACGTTTATTATTATTATTACTATTATTATTATTATTATTATTAGATTAACATTTGATTCTAATTCATCTTTTATTTTGCATCGTATTTAGTTTTATGCTTTATTGATTGAGCATGATTTTATTTATTTATTTATCATTTTTGGTATGATTATTATGTAGATCACTCGTTTTCTGTAAGCATGAGCTTGCTCAGCACTGACTTTACACTTGTTGCTTTTCCATTTAGAAACTAATTAGGAAAATACTAGCCTGCAGTGCGTAATAAACTGGGCCTGGGTTAATGGCCTTTCAGCTGCAATGAGCGCCTTGTTGTTATTGTAACCACTTGTTCCAGATCCTATTTTCGAGCCCATTAAAGATAAATGCGATTTTTTTCAAGCAATTAAATGCACTGTCAGGTGAAAATCATGCTTTTAAACGAATCCTCAGAAGCCAGTGATGGCTGGTGAAATCATGAAACAGGCCTGAAGGCCAACACTGCAACACAGATGAGGGGGGGAATCAGAGGGAGAGAATCTTACTTTGTCATTACCGGATGATAATGATAATGGTAAAAAGATGATAGATCAGCTCATTGTATCACAGGTCGCAGATCTGATGGTTAATATTCAAGCGCAATGTGGTCCGATTGGTGGCCGATCAAAGGTTAGATGGATGAAATCCAAATCTTGGGATTTATATGTACAAATCTATCTAACCAACCTGGAGTAAAAACGCTCACCAATTTCCCGTGAATTATACTGTGTAAATTAATAACGAAACACCGATTATACTTCAGGGGATCAACAGTATCAAAATTTTAATTTGTAGAATCGAGGCTGTATATATCTCCTCCTAACAGGGATGTCAAGATCAAGATAGAACAGTGTCTCAAAAAAACCAAACACCTGAATACTTTCTGTTTATAGTGTAAGTGATGAGTTAACATCCATGATAATTTCCCAAACAATAATCTGTTGATTGTATCGGGCTGCGGTCCTCTCTTTCGCTGGATTAAATCGTTTTCTTTGGTTGACGGCTGCTCTGCCGCTTTGTGTCAATTATGATATCAGAGGTGATGCAGATAAAGACATGATATGGCTGCTAATGCGGCTAATGTAATACTAACTGAAATTTCTGATAGCTCTAGATATTTAAAACAATAATGAGTTTACTAACTTGAGACGTGGAGGGAGCAAGTAGAAAATGTATGTAGTAATTATATGATCATCATTTCATATATATATATATATATATATATATATATATATATATATATATATATATATATATATATATATATATATATATATATATATGTATATATATATAAAACATTCTTAAATTATCACTCACAGTAACATATATCTTTCTTCTTATTTAATAATTGTCTGGTCCGAAAGACTTAAACAGACTTAAACAGTTCTAAACGTCCTTGAGGACCCTCATGTAACTCATGCTCCCTGTCAACTGATAACTACTGGTCTGCTATAAAAAGCCCAACATTTCAGCCACATTAAGCTCTCGCTGCCCGCTGGCTGTAAACATATAGACTATTAACTTGATGGCCATGGTAAATGGTTTAATCTAAATATTGCTTTTGGGCTATGACATGGTGTCTCGTGTTTCAGAGCATGGGAAACATGAAATAAAAACAAGAACAAAGGCAAAATGTATCATGGAAATATTTATTTCTAAAATACAATTTAACATACTTTAAACTTATGACTGTTTTTTGACAACTTTATAATTTCAAGGAAAAGCAAATAAAAAAAACAACATTATGTACATGGTCTTGATATTTACAGGTGGTTTGAAAGCTGGACATGGCCATGGCTCCGCTGCTGTCCCACTTGAGGTGCAACCAAATTCCACTCTAAAATGTGCTGCAGTAAACGTGTCCTGATTAGGAGTCTTTGAGGAGGAAAAAAAAAAGGGAAAAAAGAAGAAAAAAAAAGAAAAAGAAAAAGTCGCTGACTTGTCTTCCTGCGTTTTGTCCATTGTTATTTTAGTCTGTCCAGGCTAGAAGTCCTGATGTGGGCTGTGCGTCAAACTGTGCCGTCGCAAGTCACAGTTGCGCCGAAACACCTTTCCGCAGCGGCCACAGCTGTAGGGCTTGATGTCTGTATGGGTGAGAAGGTGAGTTTTCAGGTTACTTCTTTGATTAAAGGTTCTTCCGCATGTGGGGCATTTGTGGGGAGACTCCTGTTTAGATTTAAAGCAAGCAAAGAATTATTCCCTTTAATTGTGTAGAACTAAAAAGAAATCCACTTTTGTGTCAGTTATGACTCACACTGATTTACACAATAAGTTGTATTTAGCTTGTACGTGTATCTCTCACTCACATTGTTTTGTTTTAATTTGGTAACTGGCCAAACGCAGTCGTTTTGTGAGACTTATTAATATCCCCATGCATGCAGTAGACCGGGTGTAATAGGTGAATTATGATCATAACGGTGAGGATAACATCATGGGTGACTGTTAATATTTCCAGCTTACCTGCATATGTAAGGTTTTATGGACGGCTAGAGTTCGAGACTGACAGAATCCTTTCCCACATTCTTGACATTTGAATGGTTTTTCCTTGGAGTGGATGTATCTGTAAAACAGAAATAACACTTCATCAAATGTCTGCTCATGCGTGGATTTGCTTGTAGCTATTTCAAACCCCAGAGTCAGGGCGAAAAATCTCCTCTGCGCAAAGTTGTGAGAGTCGAACTTTGTGCATAAAAGTGCGTTAGCGCCCTCGTGGAGAAAACGCTGGGAACAGACCTGTCTCTATGTTTAAATTGAAGAATATGTTTTTAATTGCCAGCTGTGAAGAAGTAATTTAGAGATGTAAATGTATTTCTGATTTAAACCGTATGCACACTCAGGAATGCTGCTGGGAATTTTAGACCCCCACCTCCTAACCCCAGTGTGTCATTAATAGCTGCATTATCCGTAAATCTGTCTTACCTGTGGTCTCTGAGATGGTCTTGTCTTCGGAAGGCTTTGTGGCAAATATCACATGTATAGGGCCGCTCGTCTGTGTGGGTCCTCTCGTGGATGAGGAGGTTGTAGGACTTGGTGAAATGCCTGCCACAGAACTTGCAAATAAATTCCTTTTTAGTCTTGGATGGGAGCCTGCCCCGGGTGGGTTTTCTTTCCGGGGACAGCTTGCTCAGCTCGGAGATGGTTCCCCCTAGTGCCAACTTCGCCAGATCCGCGGCTTTCGGTGGGTCCTCCTGAGTGGCAGCGAGGGCCAGGTTGGCGAAGTCAAACCTCGGCCTGTCCTTGTGCAGCGAGGGGACGCCGTGCGCAACGCCGGCTTGTTTTGGGTGGAAGAGCTGCGCCGCGGCCGTGAAGGGGATCGCTGGGAAGGGAATCCTGGGGTCGACCAAACCCTGGGCGGCTGCCATCTCCGTGATCGTCGACCTCAGTCCTTGAATGTGCGGGTAACCAAGAGTCCAGTGGTTCATGTGCATGGTTTGCACCGCGCTGAGGCCGTACAGTCCCTGCAGCTGGTCAGCTGGGAAAGTGTTGACGGCCTGCAGGAAGGAGTAGTTTGTGAGCTGGAGGGCCGGGTGCAAGGGGATCGGAGCGTGCAGGGCTTTGCTCCCCATCTCGACTCAGACCTCTACAGAGGACACGGTGATAACCCTGGGGGAAAAAAATATGAGAGTTGTGTGTAAATGCCACATTAGAGCCGGTAATTATGTGGTTACAAAGGCAGGCAATATGTGACCCTCACTTAGTGATCACGATACAGTAAAAAAAACAACACCTGTTTACCCATCTACAACATTTTTACTTGAGTAATATTTTTATGCATATTTTGTTTTCTAATTTAACATGACAGCAGTGATCATATTCCTCCAGTCATTAAATGTGAACAATCTGTATCCACATTAAGGCGCAAATTAATTACTTTAATCTGTAAAACCTGCACAAAGCCATGCTGCTAATTAGGAAAATAAACCGAACAGCCTGTAAAGGTGCAGCAGTGTTGTTCTGACACTGACAATGATGTGTAAAACTGTTTGTTGTAGGCAAAACCACTGGGAGCACATAAACACGTACTTACGCATTAGCAAGAGCAAAGTTTGTTCTTTATAAAGGCAGATGCGCATCAAGACAATTTTATAAAACACATCACTCATCGAAACTGTAACTAAATTACGTGGGGGTAAAAATGACTCATATGGCATCGATTAACAGAGTAAATTACATATTCAGTTCACTCTGAATGGAACACTAAATCTCATACAAGATAATTAGAGAAGACACGTTGTATTTGACGGTTGTAGCTGGTGTTTCACAATACAAAACAAGTGCTCTGTGTGTAGTTTTGTAGAAGTTTGAATTTTTGCCAGCAGAGATCACATATGTTATTAAAAGAACATGAGTCAGAGCTAAACACACAATGCTGGCTATTAACCACAAAAAAGTTACTTTAATCTTTGCTGGAAATGCATGTGCTTTTTATTTTTATGGTTGCGGGCAGTAGCCAGCAAATTTTATAGGCACTAATATTTAGCTTTTAGGTCTGTTTTATTTCATGCTGCATGTTTTTGTGTAGAACGAGTTTCCCTTGGGCAACAGAACATGGTAGCAAATAACTTGAGGGAATTTTTTTTAACCTACTTTCGCACGGAGCGATGTTTGCATTAAATAAAAGCAGATGCTGCCTAGTCTCCACAGTGTAGGACAAACAAGGTGACGCTGACAGTGCAAGAAATAAGAGGGAGAAGTTCCATGTTTGTGAGGATGACAGGTTATGTTTTCCCACGCAGGAAAAAAGTGCACCGTGTAAGTTCAAGATTCCGGATGGTGAAAGCGGGACTGGCCGTGAGCCAGCTGTGCAACAGCGAGCTGACCTTTAGATTTGCTCGAGGTAGAAAACTAAGAAAAAAAGACTTAGACTTTAGAAGAAAAAAAAAGGCTGATTTCTTCTGATTTTGGATGATGAAATAATAATCTGAGAATTGTTTTTGACAGATGAGTCATATTTTAACATCACGTTTCACAAGGTTTAACGAGCCTGAAACTTTGTGTAGTAGGCATTATTCACACTTGCAGAGTGAAAGTCCTGCTTACATGCTAGCTGGAGGGCTAGTCGCTTGTTTCACATACAGCTCTCTCTCTCTCTACGCTGATTTCCCCCTAACAGGCGCTATATGCTTAAATATAATTTAGCACAGGTGCAACGCAGGTCATCATGCAGGCACTTGTTCTTTGATCATGTGTACAACTTTGTTCAACCTGTTCTTCTCTCAATAGCCTTTGGACTTAATTTACACTGACAGCAGCCTGAGTGCCTTGTCTTGTTCTTTAAATCCTTTCCTTGGCAGGAGGTTTTAAACTTCTATAAGTTGTGACAAGTCTACAAACGCGGAGGCCACTGCTTGTTTCAGCTTTGTTATGTACTGTGAACACAGAGCAGGGATGTCAAAACGTGGGTAAACTATGACCTCAAGCTGGTGATCATCACGGAGCAATGATCGCCATTAGGAACAACATTTAGTGTAGTTTCTGTCCATGAAAAGCTGACAGTTCTTTCACTGACAATTTGATATCTTTGCTTCATAGCTCAAATAGTAAAAGTTTTCTTCGGAGAGAAAGTTACAACAAGTGAGCTGAGTGAGGCTGGTCCCCTTCCCTGCAGAGGACTCACATATACCCTGCCAAACACAATCTTACCCCAATAAATAGCTGCCAAAGGTCCTGCGGTATGTCAGTAATCCACAGTAACTATAGAGGCGACGAGCTCCAATAAAGCGCCGCTAAAAGTTTTCCAAGTTCCAAGTCCATGAAACTTTCATGTAGCCATGCAGCCAAACTCTGACGTCTCGGACCTTTGCAGAGATGTGACAAGTTGTGGAAAGAGACGAAGAAGTTTGGAGGAGAGACAGCAGCGGCGTGGGAGTCTCCTCCGGAGCTAGGGCTTGAAGTGTGCGTAATGCGCTCCGGTCCTTCACTTTTCAGGGCTCGGGGGCTCTGGAGCGCTCAGCCCGCCCTTCGACACGCCTCCACCCCCCGTCCTCTATCATTAACTCCAATGTTCCTCCTCTGTTTATTTGTGTTTGGATAGCAACTAGGGCTCCAGACCGTAGTAGCGAAGCGTGTACTGCTCAACCTGCCTCTACTGACACCTCTCATATGCCATAAAGCCAAGTTTGATACCTTCTTTTGGAAACGTGATTGGAAGCGCAGGAGGAAACCCTCATCACTTTTTCCTCCAACTCCACGCTTTTGAAAACGTGCTTTTGGATACTCGAGCCGCTTACAAGATTTTTTTTTTAAAAATAACCATTCTACCTCATTTGCTAAAATGGAGGGCATATGCAGGAACCACCACATTAAATTGTAGCATTGCACCGTGGTAAGAGTTAAAAAAAAAAAATCTGAGGTTTGTGACAGAAATGAAAACATCCTGATATCGGCAGCATGGTGAACAAATACAAAGCAAACAGATGCCGTCACTTGCATTCAGAAAATGAGCCGCTCTAATTTCCTGCTGTACAGTTTGATACTTTTTCTTTAAATTGTGTGAAAACATCAATAAAATTGTTGAATCATATCGTCATGAAAACATCACACGCGGGTTGTGTAGACACTTATACCTGTTATTTACAACTAAACAGGCTTATTAGCTACAAACACATATCATTTAATACATTCTCCTAAACTGAGGTGACATTTTATTAAAAGGAATTGCCTGTGATATGCTGAGGGACTGTGTGTATGAACTGAGACCAACCTGATTCAGGGAGACTCCTTTTTGTTCAAAAGCAGGTTAAAAAAATCTTCTTCCAATATATCAGTCTTTTTTTTTTTTTTTTAATAAATCACCTCTGATTAGTGACAGAGTATGTGGAGTTAGGTAGACCGCTCTTTAAATACGCTGTGATTTGTTTCTGGCCACAGATTTAGGTGTAAAGTAATTAAAACTTGTGACAGCCAGAGTCAAAAGTTAAAGTGCGCCTCTTTGTTCTACACACACACACACACACACACAGAGAAGTCGCTTTACGCACACGAGCAAGCTGTCCTTCAGCAGGTTGTTAAGAAACGAAGATGTTTATCAGTGTTTCCATCTAAACCACAGAAAAGCTTGTTGGGTATAAATTTAAGGAAAAATATTTCGCCACATTTAAATCAATGATAAAAATGTCCACTGATATTTCTCCTTTGCAATGTCAGAACGGCCTATGTTTGGTTGGGCTATTTTATTCTGTTTTTTTCCCTAACAACCTTATGATTTATATGAATGACAAAGCGACTGGCGGAAAACTTTCGTTTTTAAAAATGCAATTCATAAATGTTCAGTGCAGCAGGACTGACCGGGGGTTTTTTCGGTTGCTGCAGCTGTGTCTCTGCTGCAGAGAGCTGGTGTACAGAATGCAAGTCTGCAGCGCCGCCTATTGGGATTTTAACAAAACAACAAACTGTTTCCTCCACCAGTGTTTGCGGCTCTGATAGAACACAGGCTATTAGAGCAAGTTATTCTCTGTCGACATCGCTGAAAAATAGCTTTAATAAAAATGGCTGCATCACTGTGGGGAGTTCATACTTTTAAAATGATTAATTTTAATAAAAAACGAAAGTTATTGGGCTCACTAATTGAAAAACAGTATCATTTTAAATATATTTAATTATTGCAACGGATCACTTCTAACCTATCCATGAAAATCTTTAAACCGGAGTTAATAATCAAATGAGTGCAAAGTGCCAGACAGGTCTCAGTTCATTATGTGAGAGATAACACCCAAAGCAGGCTACTTGCATAAGACGTTTAGTCTATCCAAGAGCTCATGTAGCCTAATTTTCGTTTTCTTAGCGCTGCAGAACATTTTCTGCACACAACATGCTTGTGGTTTTCGTTCGGTTTCATATCACCCAGGCCTCTATTTTCACTGTCAAAACACTGAGCAATTGTAGACAGATTAGAAGACACATAAAACCCCACATTTTTACATTATAGATGATGGCGTTTTCTCAACATATCCTTTTCACTGTGGAAATTTATAACAATGTAAATTGTGTTTATTTTTGGTCCTTATAAAAAGGCCATTAAAACAGCCACTGATTTTTTTTTAAATATCTCTTGGGCTTGTGTATAATCATCCAATCACCAGTGATTCAATTTGGATTTATCGGTGTATTCCATATTGTCGCAATTTATTAAAATCTTAGAAAATATGTAGAATATTTTCTGACAGGAAAATATCGACTTGCAGTGGGAACCGAGCTTTTGAGGGGATTTTATCTCGTATGGAGTCTTTTTAATGTCCTGAATGTGGCCTCTGCTTTTTATTTTACAGTCATAGCAATTTGCGCCATAGTATTACTGTGTTCTTTATAGTTCGGGTAATGTCAGAGCCAGAGAGTTAGTGCCTTGCCCTCTGGCCCTTCCCTGAGTCCCCTGAAGCCGCCATCATTCTCTATGATAATCTGACTCCCACAGAGTATCAGTGTTGCAGCTCAGTGCAGCTGCCAAGCCTGTAATGGCTGACACTCCTCTTCCAATAACACAGAGTGACAGAAGAGAGGACGAGCTGAGATTATTAATAAAGAACTACAGAGCTCTCATGAGTTTACCCAAAATATTCAGACACAGAAAATGACTTTGGACTTTGTCAAAGCACAAATGTATTATTCAGACTATTTCCCAATTCTGATTTTAATATAAAAAAGAGTTATTGATGTATAATATGACATGTTCTAGTCTGTTCTAGTGGATGTTTTAAATTAACATTACAATTCATGACATTTATGATGTATATTCTTGATGTGTATTGAGATGTACATTCTTCTCGGGATCAGAAATGAAGAACAGTTAAAGGAAAAATTGAAATCACTCAGTTGTAACCTTTTTCTTCTTTCTTTTTACTTTCCAACCCCTGTCATGGCACTGTGCTACTAATTTAGATATTCAGTGTCTCAGATCTGACTATGTCTGTCTGATATTATAATATAATATTCAGCTCCAAATATGTATTTTGACCTTTATATATCCTGTCATACGGCGTCAGCTTAAATTTAAATGCTACTCCTTACCTCTGCTGTACTCACATGAAAAGTCCCTGACAGAAAACAAGGAGCTGCCGGCTTGTTCTGGAGCCTGACTGGGTCTGTTTGTCTTTTTGTGTTGCTGTGTCTCTGTGCATAGTGGCAGACAGGATGTCAGGTCCATACTATAAGAGCAGGGGGAGGTAAACCTGTGACTCTTACCTGCCTGCTGTGGTTTCAAAGCCCCCACATCCCCACCTACATTCTCACTCATCCTGTCCCAGCAGCAGCTCTGGGGATGGGTGTTTTTCATTCAAAGACCCTCTAGTCATAGTTTCCTCAACATCACACTCTTTTACCTGAAATTGTGCACTTCTAGAGAAAAGGGGGTTATGCCTCTCTTGCCTTTTGAGTTGTTTATCTCTGAGAGTGAAACAGAATCACGTAGTGTGTCTTCTTTTACAAAGTCTTTCTGTTTTTAATAAATGCATAATGAAGTGAATACAATGTACCACAGATATTTTTCCAGACACAACACAATTTTCCAGACACAATAATTAATAATTATTAACAATTATCAATTATCAATACATATTATCATGATGTGTCTGGAGAAAATGTTCGAAAATAATATGCTGCCACTGTATTCAAATCAATTTCAACACCCACGCCCAACCCCTCAACCTTCCACCATCCCTTATATATCTGCACGCCCAGCACTATAAGAACAGCTCAGGATGGGTTTTTTCATTCAAAGACCCTTCTAATATAGTTTCCTCACTATCACACTTTCACCTCAAATTGTGCACTTCAAGTAAAGGCTGTTTCTCTCAGTTTTTAAATAAGTGGATGTCTGAGAGTGAACAGAAATATTATTTTTTTTTTCTTTTCTTGTTTTAAATGGCGCATGATATTTGTCCAGTGTACTGTAGATATGTTATTTTTCAGACATTTTTTCAAGCAAACACCAACTTATTGAAATAATTATTAAACAAATTATGTATGATTAGAAAGGACAGAAAACAGGGTTCATCTGTTTGGTACATTATAAAACATTCATATTATAATGACACTACACATATGAGCTATCTCAGTCAGTGGGTTTAGGTATTATATTCCTTGTAGTGGTTGTCATCCTTGTATAACCAAACCTTCTGCAGTTTTTAATAGGTTAATTAAAAAAACAGTTTTTAGGTCTTTAGAATTTAGTTTAGGAAATAAGACCAATTAAACAACTAAAAATATTTAAATATGGGGAATTTATGAGACTGTCATCTATTTGAGCTTATTCAGCTGATTTTGTATTCTTGAAACATCTGAATATTTTAACATAGCTGAAGCTGTTTCAGATCTGTCTTGCTTGAATCAAATAATATCACTGAAGCTACTGTTGGTATATAATAATGTTGATTTCTATGGTGAAGACATCAGGTTCATTTCCAAAAGTTGTGTCCTGAATCTGGAAAAAAAACAAAAACACAGACACACACACACAAAACAGAAAGAGGGAGAGAGAATTATGACAAAAACACATATCAATCAAATGAAAATAAATGAAAGGAAAATAAGTAACACACACTCAATTAGCAAAATAAAGCGAAATAATACATTTTCTCATTGTCTCAAACTGGTTTGAGAAACCAGATGGTGATGACACCTACAGAACCACTTTCCTGGACAATGTAGTACAGACTGTAATTCAGCTGTGACACAGCCATATGCTCTGTCCTTCTGCTATATTGTACAACATTGCCCCTATTAATTCATTGTCAAATTACTGGCCAGGCAACATTTTATGATGCATCATCACAACCTGTGTCATGAGTACATTTTATTGATTTGAAACTGGGATGAATGGTCAGAATGGGCATTAAATATCATTTACGGAAGTAAGTCTTCAGAACAGCATGCCTTACATTGAAGCTCTGTGTTGTAGGAAATAAGAAACATTTGTTCTATCTTTCTGTCATTTAATCTTTTCTGAGAATTGCATATACGTGAGTATAAATCACAGAAAGCAGTGGCCATAATGAAAACCAGAAGATTGCCCATCAAGCGGCCGTGTACAGATCATGGACAGGTACTGGCAGTGTACATGTATACACTGCATTCCTCTGGTCTTCTGTACGATCTCTCCATCCGCCGTCCACGCTGCCTCTTCACTGGTTCCTGCCATCTGTTTAACAGCACTCGGCACCTTATGACCAAATGCCTTTGCCTCCCCTGCAACGCCATCCACTTTGAGACATGGAGAAGAAAACCGCCATGATATCGTGCTCCTTCAACCAATAAAACCACCAGTTAATGCTGTCAAGCCTGTTAACAAATCCCATTTGTCACAACAGCTTCCTTTCAGTTGTCTGTGCCGGCTGTATGTCAGAGCTCATTAACATGACATCTCAGTTATTTGTTAACTGCGTGACAAAGTAAGAGTGAAGGAGTAAGTGAAGAGGACGGAGCCAAAGAGGATCTGTGCATGACCATAAATGTGCCTCGAAAATGCCTGATCAGACATCTTATTCTCGTTAAATCATCAGCTTGTTTAACTGACAGCTTGGTAGCCTGAAATCAACACTACGTTAGTGTTTATTAGTTATGTTCACATCACGTGAAGTTGTAATGCAACCTTAACCACGTTTTGGTTTGTTTGTTTTACTATAGGAAAATCTGTAGGTGGAAAAAGAAGGTGCTGCAAAATTGCTTGTTCACATCCCGGTGAAATGGAGATGCATCCGCTGCATAAATGGAGTATGAGGAAGGAAATAATGGAAGGACAGGAGGAGGAGAGTTAGAATACTGAAATGAAAGTGTGAAGATATGCTGGAAAAGATGGATGGAAAGGAGAAACAACACAGAGAGGGAGGATAACAAGCAGCCAGGTGTAAGAGATGGTATGCAAGGAGAACTACAGAATGCACTACTTTCTGTCTGTGTCAACAAAACAAACACACAAACACACAGAAGTAAAACTTCGTTAAACAGGTTTTACAATAAACAAGATATAATTGTAATGAGCTTTAGAAAGCCACAGGTGATTTTATTACCTGGTCAGAGCCAGGCTAGCCATATCCCCTGTTCCTAGTCTTGATGCTAAGCTGCTAACTGGCTGCTGGTTTAGCCTTCAATTGCTTAAGCTTTAAATGTATAGAAGGCTGCCAGGTCACGCTTTCGCCTGACAAGTAAGTTCATAAACGCCTTCTTCAGACAGTCTCTTCTAAAGACAATTCGCGCAAGGTTGTTCACGTGAAAAGTAACAGAGCAACTTGTGTCCGTGAATGTCATAAAGGTGTGGTGGAGGGGTTTAGAGCTATTCAAATGTTTTGAAAAAGCATAACCGACAGCTAAGAGTGGTATTTTCTTGTTCAAGTCTCAGCAAGACAGAATTTCAAGAGGTTGCTTTAAGCTACTCTGACACAGTCTTGCAAAAAAAATATTTAATTCAATTCAGTCCTTTTTTGCTAAATACTGGTCCATTTTTGCTGTATTTCTCCTTCGCTGTTGTTTTAGCCTCGAATTATTAAGCACAGCACAGACTACCACGCACTATTTCTGTTGCCGCCTGGGGCCTGAAGCGCTGGAGTTCTGGGTGCAACCAGACAGCATGCACTCTACTGCAAATCAGCCCTGCTGGTGAGGTGATAGACAAAAACTCTCCCAGCACCTGTTTCCCTGGCCACACGCCAAGTGTTGTTAATAGGCTGATGAGACGTTAACAAAGTTACTGCAGCACACTGGAAGGCTGATAACCAACAGAGCCGAGAGGTTCTATCCAGCCTGTCACTGTGGTCGGAGCATTTTTAAAAGGTCCCAGACTTCTGCATCCATCCTGTACCAGGGTGATGGAAGGATGAAACAGAGTAAGGATGGAGGATGAAAGCAAGGGATGGAGAGATTTTGAATAGCTCTGGGTGATAGAGGAAAGGGAAGCATTTAATGGACAGAAAGATGAATAAACAGAGGAATGGTGAAACGGAAGGAGAGACAAATGACAAATGAAGAAGCAGGAAAGAGGACATAGGTGATGGAAAGGGTTGAACAAGGAATGGAGAGATGATTGGCTCAAGAAGTTGTTGATCCAGACCACCGGTCATGACTTAGTGTAATCAAGCCTCCTTGAGAAAACATTTCTGCTGGATGAGAATGAATAATGCACAGATCCAGTCATTTTCCCAGCCATCAACAGCAACAACAATAATATTCATCCTGTGTGATTTACATAATTTCTTTATTCCTCAGTTTTTTCTCTTGTAATGTGCCAGACGCGCACATTAAAGAGAGTCAGGAAAATGGCTTCCACTCTTAAAAAAAATGAGAGCAGATCTTGACGCTGTTACAAGAAGGACCTTGGCTGTGAAGGACCTTGGGAGAGCTACTCTGTGGACAGGTTTTGTCTCAGACTTATATGAGCATAGACAATATATCAAAACAAAGAGAAACATTTCTCAGTGTGTTATCATTATTGTGCCAGTGAGTCACTTGAGATGTTGCCATCATGCTGACTGGAAGGCGATTGTTTTTCTTTCGACAAGAAATATCACCACACAAAGTCCAACTTGTTGCTCCTCCTTCTCTTTCCTCCCACTTGAACTAAACAACATCATTTTTGAATGGACCCTGTGTCATTGATGGATTTCTCCTCAAATGGTTTGAATAAGTTTGGATGTTTGTATGTTGCGTTAGTGTGTGACACATGGCGCATACACACAAACACACAAAACGCTTGTGGCATTATTACATCGGCACACACGCATCAGTGCCTCATGTTAAAGGCAACAGGTGCAGTCTTTAGAGGTTGCTTTGCTCTCTATCGTCACTGTAATCACTACTTCCAGCCCAGTAAATCACCGTTTCTTTACTGGATGATTATAGGATGCATGTTCACAACTTGTAGCCTGGGAAAGTTTGACCACCACCAGGAATACATTACAGCTTGCATCCATACAGTTACAAGCAGTCATGCAGTCAACTCACAGAC
Organism: Lates japonicus; assembly: GCA_033238685.1. Taxonomy (NCBI): domain Eukaryota; kingdom Metazoa; phylum Chordata; class Actinopteri; family Centropomidae; genus Lates; species Lates japonicus. The sequence goes on from BRZM01003576.1 coordinate 78,738, forward strand.
AGGAAATATTGTTTTATAAATGTCTACTATTTCTGAATTATTTGTGCTTAATAGGTTTTTGCTGTTTCACGCACATATGGGTGAGAGAGGAGTTATTGGCTCATGGGGGCTCAAGCGGCTGTGGATATTGGCAGGTTGCACGTCTACCAAACAGGTCCTGGGAGTCCCAATGACCCATGGCACAACACTGGAAAGCTTTGTCAGAAATCCGGGGAAGTCGAAATAACTTCAGTATTTGTTTGAAGCAGATGGAAAGTCCTCCTGGAACAAGACCATGAGTGTTAGTGCTGTCAGCCGAATGGGAGGAAATGCACAGAAAAACAGGCTACTTTGTTCT
>BRZM01003576.1:83438-93812 GCA_033238685.1 Lates japonicus
CGGCATGCATGGCACATGGTGTGAGCCTCCTGGCTCAGGGCAGCTGGGTGGCGTTGGCTAGGGCAACTGGTGTCGAGGGTCCCAGTATGCACTGTAGCCACCGAAGAATCAGCCCAGGAAACAAAACAATGAACAAAATCTGGAGTATCATACTGAGCCTCTCAGTACATTTGCATTATTCATACAACCAGTCTGTAACTGCTGCCTACTTGTACTTTCATAAACCATCTTCTGTTAATTCCACAATGATGTGTCACAATGTACAGAACCAGACCACTGAACACTGAAGGCATTTAGCCTATTATTTTTCTGATGAGACCTCTACAACCTGTTGTACGCCTGCTTGCCTCTGTCTAAAGTGTGTTTGTATGGTTCCTGTTTGACTTTTATTGAGCCCAGTGAATCCTGGACTGTTCACCTCCCGGCACTTCTGAACAATGAAGTGCACATTCATGAGTTACTTAACAGAGTTCAGGCCCTTGGCCACCCTTAATGAATTTCCTTCTTCCACAGAACTTGACCATGCCCGGCCACTGATATCAAGACTTGGTGACTCAAACAACAGCTAAAGCATCAGCCAGGGATGTTTGATTCATGTTCTTCTACACTTGTTTGCCACCACACTGTTAACATCGTCTGGGCAACTGATGCCTGACTTGTTAGTGGGCTGACTATTGGTATGAAATAAATGAGCAAAGGCTAGATGTTGAGACACTGACCATGGAGGCGGTAAATCCAGGAGAAAAAGTAGTTTATGTTATCACCTGTAGCATGTCGAAACATTCATCATCTAGCCGGCCATTCAGGTACTCACGCTGAAGCTGCATGTCAGCCCATTTCTTCAACTCGATCTCTGAATTTGAAAGCCAAAACAGGCTTTGATGATGCTTGATTTCAAACATGACTGCTGCTCTACATGTTTTGTTGTTTCTGTACCCAAGACAGATCACCAGTACAGCACCTGTTGCCCACAGACCAAAACAAAATTAAATCCGCCAAATCACTGCTTTATCCTGTTCTCAGAATTGATATTTTGAGTATCTAATCACGGAAAACAAACCTTGTTTTTGTTAGACAGGCCCACGAGGATGAGAATACATCCCAACTGGTCCCAAGATCTGAACCGGAGGAGGAAAACTAATCGTGGTGTTGGGTTTATACTCCAGGACAGGAAGCTGCGCAACCACATCTGGCCTGGTCACATCATCGACGAGCCTGATCCCACCTAGCCCACTCTAAAGTCAACACATTAAACTAGGTCTCCCTTGAATATGGCATGATAACATTTCTGTCTACAGGGTCTTCCACCCACACAAATTAACCTTTGTGATGCAAATGCCTGAGCAGTAGATTTCGGAAGGTTTATTCTCACAGTCCGTTTACATTTTATAACCAGAATGTAGCAGCTCTTGCAAAACTTTTATATGGTGCCCCGTGAGTTTTTAATCTGTTCATGAATCTTAGGTCTAATTTGGCAGTGCCCCAAGAGCTGCTGACATATGCGCTGGGGAGGAGAAATGTTAGCTAGATTACCGACTTTACCAATCCCATCATGAGTTGCTGTCATGTTCAGTCATGAATTTTGTGGTTTGGGTGCCGCCGCCTTAGCTGAGGACATTTTAGTTCCACATCAGCATTTCATTGCACCCATCTTATCTCAGACCTCCACAGAGATTGAGTTCTTCTGAGGAGGGTCAGGAGAGCAAGTCTCAACTCTGTGGGAGGGTTAGTTATTGAGAACTTTTGAAGCATGAACCAGCTAGAAGCGAGAAAGGCAAAATATAGTCCCGGACACAACAAGCTGAACGAGAAACTGCAAATGCAAATGATAGATATACAAAAAATACACACACACACACATGGACACAAGGTGGTACCAATCCAAAGGTAAACACACTTGTGAGTGGCGTGTGTAGAGGTTGCAATGTCAAGCCCCACACTGCAGTGGTTTCCCACCCCTGGACAGTCCCGGTAAGATAACTGAATCTTGGCCACAGAGTAGGTGATCTGAGGTTGATTCTTGCCTGGCACCTCCCCTGTGGTGAGGCACAGGTGATACAGAATTCTCAGACAGTAAAAGGCAAATATGGATTGCTATTTCTTTAGAGATAAACATGAGAAAGATGGAAAAAAATGACAGAGTGGAAGTTGCAATAATTAATCATCAGCTCTCCTTTCACTGACTGCATGGCCCAGACCCCAAGACCCCACCCAGAGGCTGATGACCAGTGCTTGAGGCGTCCAATTTGTTTAGAACTGCAAGGCTGCAAACAGGCCGATTCTGGCCGCGCCAGGCTGCGGTCTGTGGTCTATAGAGCATAAACGTCGATTACTTACCTGACTGCATTGTTTTTATATTTTGACTTCAAATAATATTTTTATAAGTTTGATGACGAAAGAGATCCATAAAACTGTGAGACCGTGACCTCAAGAAACTCCTGTATGGCTGGGACTAAGCTGGAAATGTTGGATAAATAGGGAGGTTAGTTCAATTTAGTATGACTGGAAATATATATATTCAGAAATATATATATATACAAACACTTGAAAGAGAAAGAGAATGTGACAAGAAGCTTGAAAATTTTTTGTTTACTTACAGCCAACGGATCTGCAAAGTTCTATCGTCATTTGAGGGAGAGAAAAGAGTGCTAGCAGCAAGAAAAGATTATCAGTGGTGGAATATCCTTGTTCCGTCTCAGCCCACTGACCTATCGGGGCTGATCTCACTCCTGAAAACACTGAAAGTCCTAGATCCTGTCTCTGTCCTTCCTAAGATGTCATAGTTCTGCTTGAAGGACAAGAGATCATCCAGAGCTGGAGTAATGAAGGCGTTTTCTGGGCACACTAGAGAGAAATGAAGGAGCCCCATTAATGTATCCAAGGTGTGTGTTTATGCATTTTGCAGGCAACTGAAACAGCACTTTTCTCCCTTAAAACTAGCTCATATGACCTCAAGATTACACAAGTGGCGGGGTGGAGGAGAATGCTGCTGCAATTACAACCATGGAGTCAACAAACAGCATGGCTCTATGAAAACCTCACTTGGAAAAAAATGCACAGTGCCTTGGCTCTCCAATAGAGTAAGGACATTTTCATTCATGTGGAATTGAGTTTAATGGCTGTGCGATTTATATGACTACAGATTTTGCGGCGTTTGTTTATCTCGAAGAATGCAGCAATGAGCGTCAGCAATCACATCCCCATCAGGAAAGCCAGCATGGGAAAAACTGTCTCACAAAGATACCATGAATAAGTTGAAGTGATAAACAAATGACGGTGATGGAGTTTAAATGTGCCCTTCTTCATGTGGTCTGGGCAGTTGTACTTGGGGCTTACTGTTCTCTTATATCCATATGCAATCACTGAAACACTCTCAGCATGAGCTTTTTTTATTAGATCACATAAAGTAAACAGTCCCAGTGAGTGTTTTTGATAAATGCAATTTGCTGCTATGCTCCTTTCCAGGCTGCATCTTGTGTTCAGCCTGTTGTAAGTTAATTTGCCAGATCAACTGAAAAAACAGAGAAATCTAATGGAAAACACTGCCCTGGCATCCACACTGCATACCGGTGGTTGTCTTAAGAATGGGAGCCCTTTAATGTGGTGATTGCATGGTTTCAGTTTGAAACTTAGTTTCCGTAAAAAGAATGCGCCTTTCCGTTGTGTTTTTTTTCTTATTTTACCCTTATTTCCTTTCATTTGTTGCTCATGTTATCAGCTTTGTGTTTTTTCCCAAGGCACTTACACAAAATCATCACTTATGTGATATGAACTCTTCCTCAACTCACCTTTTTTTTAAAACCACATTTTGATAGTTTCTTTTCAAACCCTGGACAAGGGTGAGAGTGGTAACTCTAGTGGCTGCAGCTGGTTTCATTGCATAGTCGAACGTAATGTTTTTTTTTTTTTTAATCCATCTGTACACATGAGCATGTACTGTGTGTGTGCCTTCATTGGGAAAGTGCTGCTAGTGTACCAGACCTTCCATAAATCCAGCAAACTTCCATGAAAAGAGGGAGGGGAGCTTTGGGATTCTGGGCAAAAGTAAGCAGTTCTGGAAAAATCAAAGGCATGTGGCACCTGAGGGAGGTGTACTCCCAGCCATAGTTTTCATTTATGGTTAGCTACGGCTGCTTAGGAACTGGACTTGACACTATTGCAGCAGTGGCGTGCTTCCTCTGTGTTCTTCCCCACTGTGCTGTGGGCATTTCAAACCACCGGCTCGTTCCTACAATGAAATGTTAGGTTTTTCTTTCAAAAGCCTTCTCTATGCTCTGAACTGCTTCTCACCTTTTTAGGAAGTTTCAATTGTTTCATTCCAGAGCACACCAGAGGGCCGTGATGGCTGCAGTTTTGGCTGCTGGTTTCCTGTAGGCCTCCATTTCTGGCAGAGCTTTCTCCTCTGATACAGCCGACATCTGCTACGGAGGGAAAAAAAACACATCCAGCAGTCAGCCAAACAAAAAGCTAGCCTTTCCAAGAAAAAAACAAAACCCAAAAAACAAAACAAAACTAGAATGGCACTCAGTAGAGCGGATACCTCCACTAAGGCCAAAATGTCAAAAAAAAAAAAAAAAATTTAGTGGGTTCTTTATTAGTCCATGTCCCATTCATCCACCAAGTTTGCCACCAAATTGGTGTAATCCTCCTGACAAACAGACAAACAAATAAACAAACCAACCAACAGGAGGTAACAAATCAAAACAAAAGAAACACACATTTAAGGCAAGGCTTCAGGCTGAGCTATTCAGAAAAAGGAAGCTGCATTGACCCACTGTTGATTTACAAAAAGCATAACCTGCTATGTCTAATTCAGTTTAACCACCGCAGTCTTTCTTAATATAACCCTCAGGCACCCCGATACCAAAATCACAAGTTACTCTAATGTATTATGATGGATCTGCTGGATATCCAGTTTGCACTGTGCAATGTGAAACGATCTTGTTATTATATTTTCTTTACCTAGTATTAAGATACACATGCTGACATTCACAGGCAAACGCACACCTAAGCGCACACAAACAAATGTTACATCTCATCATATTAACCAGCCTCCTACAATTGACATGGACACAGAAAGTAGGCTCCCTTATTTTCTCTGGAGCGGGTCGGGGACTTGTGGTGTAGGTCTAAATGTGGGTTATTGTTACTCAAGAGTATGTGCTGGAATATTGGGCATATCGATTGCTTTTTGCTGCAGGCTCTCTTGGCCAGGCCGCAAAAAACTCTCACTGCATGCTGCCAGTAGGCCCATTTCTGCTACACTTATTTTTAATATAAGTATTACATGACTTTGCTCTCTCAAGGTTTCAGAGGGGAGGAAATAGCAGATTGAATGTAAACAAGATTAGCTTCCCTCTTGCGCGGCACAGCCAGCTGCTGCTTCCACGCTTGGCCGTAAATCTACTGAGCGGCCCGCACTATGTGCTGGAAAGAGAGATGTCAACCCTTATTCTGTCACTGTCTGGCTGGAGGTTGGGATGAGCTGCTCATCATTCAGCGGCAATATGGATGACAGATCTGGAATCTTCAGCATTCTAAAACTCAGATTTAATGTTGAAACTTTTAACTGGTGCAACATAATAATTCATTGTTAAGATAACGTTAGCTGCTATCTGTGTTGGCACTGCTGCATGTATCTCCTGTATCATCTCTGTCATGTACCTTGTCCTTCTCTCCTTTGGTCCTGGGGTTTACTGACACGGGCCTTGGTTCCCTCTGCTCCCCTCCACCATCAAAAAACTAAATATAGCAGATTTGTTGCTCTTTCAGAATATATTCCACCTGCCAAAATACACAGGCCCTGCTTTCTTAACCTTGTGCAGTGATCTGTGTATTTGGAGTGGAAATGCAGTGAAAGGAGAAGCCGTGGCGCTCAACATGGCTGGCTTAAAGGCAAGGTAATGACACTGTCTACTTATGTTTTTGGAAGTTGTGAAACCACAGCAGGGAACTCCCCATAACTGCTTCACTGTAACTCCATGCAATTACTCACATCACAGAGATACTGATATTGATTGCGCTGCTGGAATGCTTACCCTTCATTCTATGCTGTACTTACATAAGCAGTCCTCACACAGGGTCCTTGCTCATGCTGCAGGCTCTCAGCTGTGATGGAAGCTTCTGGCTTCGCTCAACTGAAGGAGAATTACAGCAAAAATATTTTCTTTTAGAAAGTTGACATCAATAACATGGAAGTGGTATAGTTCATTGAGCTCATGCCCATTTACCCTCATTTTTCTTTACAAGACCCCTGTATATGATCCATTTATTTTAATATGAATTATGAAGTCATCTCTACATCAAGAGGGGTAATGGTTTATTTAATATTTTTTGGATTTGCTGGTATTTCGGGTGAGGAACTGCAGCAACATATCACTCTGCTTATATAAACGAACAATGGTAATTTCTTATTAGATACTTGTTTTAGAGCCATTTCAAATATATCTAAACTCAAATGTACACTGAACACTTTATGCATGTTTTTGGTGAACAGTGTCTTGAAGCAGATGAGAAGTAATCAGCCAGATATTACTGTAAGAACTGCTTTTTCTCCCTTACAAGATACACTAGCAGCACTGAGTAATATAGTACATGACTGTAAGCAGAAATCAAACAACATCTCTTGCTTGGAGTACAATCAAATGAAAACGTCTAACAGAATCTGGTTGATATTTTTAAGAAATGACTGCACTGCTCCTTTCCAGACGCAACAACTTGTTCTGAGAACTGTAATCAGCTATCAGACTGTTTGTGCTCTGTGTCTTTAGAGCATGCAAGCAGACTCTGGTGGGATTCATCAATGTAAGAATGTGACTGACTTCACAAAGCTTTCAGAAATGAACACGTCATATTTTACTTCAACACTTTAATGTTACGCACACAAATAATGTCATCGTAGCATCTGTTGTTGATTCTTTGCCTATCTGCCTTATTTTGTTCACATTAGAACACTGCTGTTAGGTAACCTATGCAGGGATGCAAACACACTGAATTGTGCTGAATTATCATATTATCATACTGACTTTATAATAATTACTTTAAAGTTATAAGAGCCTACTCCATGTCCCTCTCTTCTACCGTGTGTTTCTTTCTCTCTCCTAGATATCTGAATGGTAGTTTGTCCTCTTTTGAGGTCTTCATAGTGGAGAGGAGGTCATGCGGTTCAGGTCCTGTCTTTGGACCTGAGAGTTGCTTGACATCCTTAAGATAACATTCTTCATTAATGTTTACAATCTATAATGCTGATGATTATGGACTGTTCTGGAAGAGGGATCCCTACACTTCCATCCTCCTTTTTTTCCCTAATAAAGGGAATATTGGTTAGTATATATAAATAAAATTTGACTTAACTAAAACATGCAGAAACCACAGTTGAGCTGTTTAAGCCAAGCAAGGAGCATGGCTTTAAAAATGGCAACATTGGTTTGTCAGTTCACCACAGACCACCACAGACCACTGTTGCCATCATTTGATCGACATTTATGGTTTTTAGCTAAACGTCTTCACAGCTACTTTATGGCTGATCCTGAAATTTGATTTAGACATTCAAGATCCCCTCAGGTTGAACTGTAGTAATGATCCTCCGACTATTCATTTAGCACCACAATTAATTTAAAATTTTCAGTTTTTCAATATCTTAGTTTAGCATGCTAACATTATAGCTAACAATAAGTAAATATTGTACCTGCTTAACTTTGATATGTTAACATTTCATTTCAGTCATTGTGAGCATGTTAGCATGCTGCTGTTCACATAAAGCTCAAAGCAAAGCAAAGTTGTTGTTTCAGTTTTTTATATTTCTGTATGTGTCAAGTAAATTAGTGAGAATATACCATATTATAGATTTGTGTAGATTGCAATGCAGCAGCTTGATATACTAGTCATGGATTTGTACTTTGTTCTGTTTTCACCTGAGTTGGGTTGCAGTTTGATTGCAGCTCTTAAATCACAGCACATGAACAGCATCTGCTCAGTTAAAGTCTGGGTGACTGCATAGAAAGTGCCCTCACTGACTTTATTGAAACTCTGGCATCTGCACACCACAAGTTGTCTGTCTAGTTCACCCTTCTCTGCACGGTCACATAACATGAAAAGCAGTAATGTGGTTGTTAAGAAAATCAGCAGATGGACAGACAACAAGGCATTCGTCCATTTATAGTTAGATGTACTTGTGTTCCACTGCAACAACCACATGAATAGTAGTGCATTACTAGTCCTTTTAGTTTGTTTGCGGTCGGTTTTCCTGGTACGTCTGACTTATAAATGGTGAATGCTGTGTTAATCGTCCGTCTGTGGGCTGCTGTACGTACTGCACCTAAACGTGGTGAACTTCTTGTGCGAATGCCAGAGTTTCAGTAAGTCGGTGTTTCTGTGCGGTCGCGAACTGGCTGACGGATGCTGTTCGTATCAACAGCGATTGGAAGCGGGCGTGAAGACAATGCAATCCGTATTCGGCTCGGCTGCTGCGTATCGTCTGCAAATCTATGTTATATGTTCGCTGATTTGTTTGCGCTCTGAAATAAAACTGAGAACAGCTCGCGCAGGCTTTAATGTGGTTGACAGCATCGCTGCTGCAACTGGTAATGTTAACTAAATTAACGGTACAATATTTACCGTGAATATATGTTGGCCAGCGTGGCACGTACTAATGAATGAAAACTGAAATTTTGGAATGACAATGATGCTAAATGGTGGTCGGAGGATCGTTACTACGTTGAGATTCTTGAATGTCTAAATCCTCGACATAAAGTAACTGTCGGGCGCGTTTAGCCAAAAACCATATCGATCAGTGATGACGACGATGATTGTGATGATCTCAATGATGAACTTCAAACCAATGTTATGGGCTAAGCAATGGCAATGACGCTCGACCAGCGAACTACATGTTTAGTGAAGTCAGAATTTTATTTATGTAACCAATATTCCCGGTGGGGAAAAGGATGAAGTGAAGTCCTGTCCAGGCTGATCATAATCATCGGCATTATAATTGTGGCGATGTGAAAGAATGTTGCTCTTAAGGATATCGGCTTCTCGGGTCAAGGTGGGGACCTGAACCGCATGAACCTCCTCCACTATGAACCTCGAAGGACACCATTCGAATATCTGGGAAAGGCACGCGACAGAGAGGACAGATGAGCTGTAACTTTGCGTGATATTAAGGTGGTGTGATAATTCAGCACGGTCGGTGACGTTTACGTCACGCCGTTACTAATGTGAACGATGGCGTGAGAATCGGCAACGAATGCTACGATGACGTGTTGTGTGCGTAATGAAATGTTGAAATATGTTTGTTCTGAAAGCAATGATCGATCACGTTCTTTCCTTGATAATCCGCAATCTGCTGCATGCTCTGCGCGCAGAGCGCAAACGATCTGATAACTGGTGGTCTCCAGAACAGATTGTCGGAGGCGTGCGTCATTCTTCAAAAATATCGACGGGTCTGGTTCATTGGTGCTGGCTGAGATGTTCGCACGGTCATGCTGCGTGCTCGGTGCTGCTAATGTGTGGGAGAAAACGGTTCTTCACGGTATCTGACTGTTACTTCTCGTCGCGGTGCTGTTCACCAAACATGCATGAAAGTGTTCGGTGTACATTTGAGGACAGATATATTTGAAATGGTAAAACGAAGTGTCTAATGGTACCATTGAGCTGTTTATATAACAGGTGCTGCGGTTCTGCTTCAGCAAATCAAAAATATTAAATAGTAGTACCCTCTTGGTATGAGATGACCATTCGCTGTTAAAATCGTGGATCATGTGTAAATGAGGGTAAATGAGCGTGATGGCTTTCTAAAATATTTTGCTGGTCTGTCAGTTGAGCAAAACCAAAGCTTCCGTCACGGCGAGCCGCGGCCTGATGACACAGCTGGTAGTGCGGCAAATGGAGGTGGTGGCGACGATCGGCGTCATTGTCTGTGATGATTGCGTGAGTTACGGTGAAACGATTATCGGGGAGTTCCTAACGTGGTTTGCAACTCGAAAACATGGTGCGGTGTCGTGCGCGCCCAAGCCGGCCGTGTTGACGCCACTCGCTGCATTCACTCAGATGCGCGAATCGCCGCGCAGACAGAAGCGAGACGGCAGGTCAGAGTATATTCTGAGAAGGCCAAATCTTTATGTTGGTTTTTGATGAGAGGAACAGGCCGGTCGACCGGGACAAAGGAAGGAAGGAAGGACGAGGTACATGACAGAGATGATACGGGAGACCGCCATGCGGCGCAGTGCCAACGCGACAACGGCCAACGTGTCTTAACAGTGGTGTTATGTTGCGCCGGTTAAGACTCGGCGATAAATCTGAGTTTTAGAATGCTGAAGATTCCAGATCTGTGCCGCTGAATCGGGCGGCAGCTCATCCTCCAGCGGCTATAACGTG
>BRZM01003576.1:100265-110340 GCA_033238685.1 Lates japonicus
AATTTAAAAAGCAGAGAAATGCATTTTCTCTAAAGTCTTTGTTTAACCTGATGTTCAAGACATTAGCTCTTGCTCCTTGAGCCCCTTTGTGTTGCATGTCTCTTGTTTCCAAGTCCATGTGGTCTTATTGCAACAGTAGTTGTTGTTTTCATACGGGCATGTATCTCAGCAGCCATGTTAGCAGATCTAGAAGGGTTTGCTTAGACTGCGGTGGGGCATTATGAACTAAATGCTAACGTCAGCATGCTAACATATCGCTGTGTAACACTAACATGTATATTTGGCAAAATGTGCAGTCATATTCATCACTTTGTGCTAGTATGCTAACAATTGAACCTGAAATAACTGAGATTGATTTGGATGTCATTAGTTTTACAGATATTTGGTCAAGTATTGAGTGGAATTCATATTAATGTTCTCATATTTTCATGACATTTAGGGATACATTCACTTGTAATAGTATGGGCAAGTTCATTCAGCATCATACAGTATTAATAGCCACCATTTCATTTTTTACATGGTGAAGCCAGGCCAGCTTGTGCCTGTTCAGCTAACAACTTCAGTTGCTCTCGGTTATGCAGTGTCAGTTCACTGAGCCTTCATTGAGCCTCTGTTTGTGTTCTGGCTAGACATAAGTCTATAATGGCTGATTAGTTAACTTGTTTAAATGCCTCTGCTATTTCGGTCTCCACTGTCAGCCATCCATCCATCCAGGCCAAGCCCCGCCCTCACCCACCCAGGTGACATTCTTGGAAGTGTCACAGGCCAGGTTAGAGCTACTGGGCCAAATGAAGCAGTCATGGGTTCAAGTTTAATATGTAGCATGCATTTATGTAGCAAATGAAAATGTGTATTTGATGCAACAATTGCATTTTCTAAATTTTTGATGCTTGTTTGGTTTGTCTTTGTAATCTGAAAACCATCTACATGTATTTCATGAATGCTCAATTTGTCTTGTCTTCTCTCTCTCTCCTTGTCCTCCCAATTCCCTCTTTATTCTAACAGTCTACAGATGTGAGGAGGTGATGCTGGGGCTCCTGCAGTCACCATCTTCTTCCTCCTGAGCCACCCACCACCGGGTGGACCTCACCCCTCTGCCTTTTTTCTTTCCACCAGGGGAGTGAATAAATGTTTAGAGGGCAGGAGGAGGGCCTGTCTTCAGCCTCTTCAGTCTGGGTCTGTTATGCTGAGTGGTGTTGTTGTCAATGTTCACCCCGTCTCCTTTCACCAAGCGGAACCAAAATATTGCTTCACAGAGTGGGCAGAGAATGGTCTCAGGTCCTTGTGATGAAAATCTATTTTTGAAATGGTGACTGCTGTTCACCCAGAACTTGAGAAATGGGTCATGTGCAGGCTGTCTGGACTGATCGAGGTTGTGACCTTCCAGCAGACTTTTGAAAACATTTCCAATCTACAGATGCTTCTCTAGCCCTTGCAGAGTGTGTATAGCATCCTGGTGTCCAATATCACAGCAACAACACTAAATCATCTATGATTCCAATATGCAGCAATCTGAGTCAGGTTGCAACATTACCAACATTACAAGTAGCAGACAAACCTTATCTGTGTTTCTCCCAGATCAGCTTTTCTTGTCTTTTTGGTAGGCAAGTTTCTGAACTCTGAGTGTGTGTATGTGTGTGCACTCTTTCTTGATGTTTGCCTACAGGCGCACTCTCAGATACACAGCGCTCTGCTGTAGTGCTGCCCAGCCTTGTTGTTTTGTGCAGAATAAATAGTTTTATCTGATGGATGAGTGCGTGGCTAGTGCAGTGAGGTGAGGGGGGGTGGGGGGGTGGGCGCACTCAGAGGCTTTAAGCAGGCCAAAGATAGAGACTCAGAGTGATGGGCTCTCTGCGGTACTTTTGTGGGAGAATTTAATGGAAGTGGCTACATTGGTAGCAGATGGAGCAGTTTCCTGGATCTCAGTCACGGTAGAAATACTAGACTGCCCCACATGCACACAAACACTTTAACATGCACACACCCCACCTCTTGAAATTTGTTCACTAGATTTACAGTATGATAGAGACAGGGGGATTGAACGGTGAAGTGTTTAGTTGCCTCAGACTTCAGGCACCGAGGGTGCATGTTTTTCTACACTTTTTTCTGTCTTCTCCTTGTCTCTTTCTCTGTTTCATTTGTATACCCTCCTGTTTCATTGTGTGTGCACATGGATATGTGTGCATTGAAAGGGGGCACAAGTGTCAATCTATATGGGGGTGTGTGGTTATGTAGGAGAGTAAGAGAGAGTTGTAATTTGTCTTCTTGTGTGTGGATGTGTGGGAGGATGTGTATGGATATGTGCATGGGGGCTGGCTGTGTGTGGTTCAACTGAGGGCTGAGAGGTTGAGTGAGATGGCAGTAATAAATTCATTCACTTTAGAGCCCGCTGATTGCATCATCAATCAAGTTTATTGATGATGTGTTCGAGTGAAAAAGCTTCTTGTTACTCTGTTCCAATCTGACACATCCTACACAACAACGGCTAACAGAGCAACGAACATCTGTCATCTTGTGATGTAGTTGGCCACAAAAGAACAACTGATACCACATTGAAATATCTATTACCCCCATGGGCTCCTCTCTCTCAATCTGAATTAACTCAGGTCTCAAGTTGAAGGCTAACATACACAGCAGAGCTTACCCTGCCAAATGCCAGGACCTCAAAATAAAGTCAGTGTTGTCACTGGAAAAAGTTTTTTTTCTTTTCTAATAAAATCACATGCAAATTTGATGTGCTAAGGGCAACAACCATGGGGTTTGTGTAAGTCACGGTAGTGATAAGTGCAATGCAGTTTCCCCTCACTGTAATGCCTTTGTTTATACAACGGGAACAGTCTCGGCAACGGAATCCAGCTCTGAGTATTTTCTGATGAGGGTGATTAAGCTGAAGAAATTAATTGTGGTGTTTTTGATTGATATGAAATAACGGAACAAACCAAAACAAAGAGTGAGCGGGGAAGCTGATTTGGCCTGACAGTTTGTGTGGTGTTGTGTTGATATTTGAAGTTCTTTGCCCTGATGTGGAATGTGAATTCCACCATGTTCAGCACAGAAATGCAGTCTAGACCCAGTTGATTTTGGCTAATTACGCTAGACTCCTGAATGTTTTGATGTAAGTCAGTGATTAGAGGACTGTGAGAGGGTTTTGAAATGAAAGCCTAACAGTGCCCCTGTTCCCCCTGTGGTTATGAGTAGGTTAAGTTTGGGTTAAGTGCTAGAAAAACGTGCATTTCACAGATAAATGGCACAACTTGTTCTAAAATTAAGCATGTCAATAAGCCACTAATGAATCAGAGTTTTAAAAAAAATGGAGAATCCTGTTATTTGTATTACATTCTTCTCTTTTCACTGCATCACTTTTCTCTCTCTCTCAGTCAGACTGAGTTTATTCTTCAGTGGTTAGGAGTGATATGAGATCCTTAGTTGCAGGACCAGATAGTAACCACATTTTTGGGAATGAAATTAAATTAGCAAATTAACTGAAGAGCACCTGCCATGTGTGTGGAAAAGTCCCATCAATGATCAAAACATGGTAGTTAGAGCAGGATTAGTGTTGTGATATATAGTACACACTTAGGGCAATTTCTTATCACATTTTTGAGGTGGGGCTCCATTTTATTGACTCCTGCTTTCAGGCATTTGACCTGCAGCCATGAGCACTTCTCTCTCAGTTGTTATCTCTCCTTCTCCCTCCTGCTCCCTTATTCTTCCTCACTCCCTTAACTTGCTATCCACTTCTTTTCTTTCCCTTTACTAACCCCCCCATTCCTTCTACTTCATCACTGGTGGGAATGTCAGACGTGTAACCCTGTTGATGACCTCTGAGGGAGGTCATAAATTTAGTGATGAGAGATAGTAGGAGCAGCACTGATAAAGAAATGAAAAGATGGTAGCTCGGTGATCTATCAAACCCTTGCTCTTGTAAACACTTGCAACTGTTAATACTATGACCACTTCATTGACACATCTGAAATGGTGAAGAATTTAATTAAAAGATGAAAGGTCTCACATGATGATTTTAGATTTTTTCTTCAGATTTTACTCTGCTCTTGTATTAATAGAGTTAAGTATTAATATACCAAATTAAACAAAGTTGGCAGTGTTTTACCTGTCTGTGAATTACAAGGAAGGGCACCTTCAAACCTAATTAAGTCCTCTTGCTTATGTCCTTTCCACTGATCCACATGGATCTATTGCTCCACTCAGCTCAACTCAGCAGATGAACTCGCTGGGCCAAGCTTCTATTATGAATGATTTGACTGCCTGTTGTGTATTTGAGAGTGTGGATATCTTTAGAAAGTGTAAGAGTCTGAAAATGCAGACAGGCTTGTACGTAACACAGTGGCTGGACCACTCCACACCAAAGTCCAACCTTTCCAACCCCTATACATCACAACCCAGCACGTTCCCTGTTTGCTCCCAGATAATGCTATCAGAGCTGATAACTGCCCCCAGCCCCCCTCCTCACTTCAACCCCGTGGCATCCCTTACATGCTGGGCCACTGATTTTCGAACATTAGCTGGGATTTAGAGGGGTGAAGGAAAGAGAGATGCCCCCCCCCCCCAACCCCAACTGATCCCCATCCATCCCATCCTTAAACCCCCATGTCTGTCTGAGCTGGCCAGACTGCAGCACAGATAGACTCCAACATTAAAGCTCATCGCCACCACACCCTGACCCAATCAGTCACTGTTGGCCAGAGAGAATCCCCAGGACACCCTCCATTTTCCCCTCCCCCGTGCTTTCTTGTTTTGATAGCTGCTGATGTCATTCCACACATTTTTTCACAAATTAGGGGGCTGAAATTATGGGGCCGCCTCGCCTCGCTTTGCTTTGCCATGTTGTGCCAGCCTGACGGGAGCTTAATCTCTAATATCAAAGTTTGGCTGTTAGCTTGAGTATTATGGGATACAGTGGCCTCTGTCCGAACCCATCCGCCTCCCTGGCTGGTATTTGAAGTGACAGAAAGTTGAGTTGAGCTGGGACTGTAGGGTTGTTGAAAAGTTTTGGGGGGCGAGTTAAGGGTAAGGAAGTCTCAGAGATGTCAGTTCTGGTCAGCTGCTTTATTTTGGGGGAAAAGGGTATAATGATAGGAGATGATATGATTACCAGGGTTTAGTGGTAGCTGCAGCAGTGGGGGTGAAAAGAAGCAAGGATGGGTAATGGGGGGGGGGGGGGGGGATGACATTCATCATAGGGGAAAGCCCTTGGTTGCCTGGAAACCAGTGGGAAACATTTGTAAATATAGTCATCCTGCATTCTAGAATGAATGAATGGGAAGCACAAACTTTAACTGTGTGGATGCAGGGTAATGAGACAGAGGGCAATAAAATGTGCTGAAAAGTGACACTGGACATTTCATTTGGATATGTTCTGATTAAAAGTACTTTTGGTAACTTTTTAATTCAAGCACAAAGTATGGGTTGACCCCCTAATAAAACACATGATAAAGAGAAGTTCACTGCACATATGCAGACACGCTTCTCAGGAAGACCAATGACTCCTTGGTCCCCTGAAAGCCTGTAATTGCAGTCATCTTCGCTATTGACTTTGTCATTTTTACAGCTCCTCTAGATGGTTCTCATGAGCGCCCTGCCAACAAAGCCTCATTGGAGGCCATGCAGTTAATGATTTCAGACATTTACTCTCTGTGCCCTGCTACAATGTCAGTGCCAGAACTGTCTGTGTGTATTGTGAGTCTGTCCATGTGTGCGCGTGTGTATATTGGAAATGGCTGCCTCAGTTATTATCAGGGTAATCCTGAAACTGGAGACAGTATTAGAGTTGGGCATGTCATTCAAGGGTGGGATCCTGCCTGTGTATTGACTACCATCACTTCCAATTAGACAAAACATTTCCTCAAAGCCTTGCAGATTGAGGGGACTAACACACTCCTTTTTGGATGCTCACCACAGACAAACAGGCAGTTATGAGCTAAATGAGATCTCTAGGTAATTCCAGAGAATATAGCTTTGTCCTCCCTAACCTCCACTCTCCTCCCCGTTTTCCTCTTTTCCCTCCTTTCTCATCCTCACCTTTGGCCCCAGCTGTTGTTTTCCCATGAATCCTTGTGTAATAGGTGTGGATATTAGCCTGGTCGGCCCAGTGTCAGGTGACAGTGTGCTCAGCTCTGGGCTGTGTAAGACTGCAGGCCTGTCACTGACGCGGCCTCTCTAGACGCTGCTGATGGAGTAATTTGTTTTTGCACATTAATTCAATTCTGTCCCCAGACCAGGGTCGGACACCTGCTTTCCATTGCGGTGGAGCGGTGGGAGGAAGGCAGAGGGGATGGGGAGGGGTGGGTAAAGGGCTAGTTGGGCCACCTGCCGATGTTATTAGAGTGGAGGCGGTACCCAGAAGAACACACATATGCACACACCCACACACACTCCTGACAAGTTTGGATAGTTATTCATATTCTTGTCTTCATGTTTCTAATAAATTAACAAAAACTGCCTTAGATGACCTTGTGTGTTCATGTTGTACACATAATTACATAATTAATATTTGAGATATTCAGTAAGTTCTGTGTGATGTGTGACATTTCGAAACAGGCTGTCCAGGCTCACATATGTTTGGTTAACCTTTTAATTCTTCATGATTAACTCTGAGAAGTGGATGGATTTTACTGTTAAGGCACGCTGAGGCTGCCTCACTCAACATTCTGCCAGTTGTAGAAATTCCATCTGGTGGAGGTGAGGAGAGCTCTGGCTCTAACACTGTAACAGTCAGTCTATTGTTAGACCTGCTCACCCATGTGGAGTGTGATGGACTGTGTGGGCTGGTTCAGCCCTACAGTACACTGCCCCCCAGTGCTCATCATGTCCCTGTCCCAGTAAAATATGACTGAAATCAGATCTACGGTCGCCTACCGTTCACTGATTCACTGACTGTTTGACAATCATCGCTGCAACCTCGTATTTCCCTGGAGTCGCTAACGTACATACCAAACCGACACCTGAGCACACAGGCACATACACATGAACATTCAAAGAAATGCAGGCCGCTGTGCTTGCAAACACACAGAAGAGAAACACACTCTCTCTCTCTCTCTCACACACACACACACACACACACACACACACACTTAGGAGTCACACAGGAATTACACATTAGCATCTATTAGATATGGATCTGCTCATCACCAGTAACCTGCAGCTAGAAATCCAATAGCCAGTTATATGATTGAAATCTGGCAGGGTAAGCTGCCCAGCAGAGATGTGTGTGAACATGTGCATACTTTGTGCTGCAGTGGATATATCTGTGTTAAATATTATTACATTTTAAGGCCGCTGTGCATGAAATGTCCCCAGGCAAGGCAGAGCAAAAGGTGTGAAATAGAAAGCTATGTTTTTAATCAGGCCCTCCAGAAGTGTAAAATGAAGACATTTATGGATCAAGTTCAAGGTTAAACTTCCACACTCATGCTGCAGTGTGTGGATTAAGTATTTCCAGGCATTCGTATGTATGAGGGAAGGCACAGATCTTTTGTATACCTGTTGTATGTGCTTGCAATCAACAGACAGTTATACAGGCAAGTAAACTGCGGTAAGCCAAGAATTATACAGACTTTTTCCCATTACAAAATACTCCACTATGTAGTGCTATTCAGTTCAGACTTTACATTAAGGGGCCCTGGCCCTATAATCAGTAGCATCAGCAAATTGTGTAGTTTCACAGTCAAGGACGCTGTGATTGAAATGTATTCAGCCTGTCTGCCTCCCCATTCACTTTGAAGCCCCTACAGTATATACCTTTCTCTTCTGAAATAAGGTAAATAGGAAACTAAAAGCTGATGTAATGTGTTGCCTACCCTGCAATCAGCCCACTTACTACTGGGACAAACCCAATCAAAGCTTGCCTGTCGGCCTGCCTGCCTGCCGCCCAGATGTAGCCTCTGTCTTAAGCCCCCGCTTGTTTAAGAAAGCCCTGTCCTGGAAGTAGGTTTTGCAAACCAAGGCTTCCCCTGGAAATGACCAATTAGGGGGTAATATGGACCTGGTTTCCTCCATGCCAGTTTGAATCGGTGTGCTGGCGCTATAATGTGATACGATCTGAGAGATACATGGATGGAAGTGGTTTGGAGTAGCATGAAATGCCCCCCTACCCCATCCTCCCTCTTTCCCCTCTCCCTCTCCACCCTCCAGGAGTAAATTGGAGTACATAATTACTGCAATACCATGTGAGCCTAATTGATTACTTTTCCCCCTTGGCCATTGGCAGCGGATTGTGTGTCTGAACAAATCTTTAGTGACCACACATCCAGTTTGGGCTGCGCAGATCTGCCTAGGATGTAATTTCAGTACCTCTTTCTTTTTCAAGAACAGTCTTCCTTCACTTTAGCTACAGTGAGGCAGATGCTATATCCTGTCATCCAAATAAAGTTGAGGTCAATATGCACCATATTAAATTTGTGACCCAATTTAAGTCAATTTTTAAAGGAGAGTACATTGCGATACAATAAATCCATGAAAGATTCAAAACCAAAAGTGCAGCAGATTGAGTTGCATTTCTAAGAATCAATTTAAAAGAGTGAAATGATGGTTTCTGTAACAAATCATGTTATTAAAAACATTCATAGACTGTTCTATCATATATCAAGGTGTACTGTGGCACATCTGCCTTTGCTCAACTTTGTATTTACTTACAAGGATGTGTGTGTCTGTGTATGTGAGGGAATATGAAGGGCAGAAGAAATATGGTTTTCTCTCCTGCCACCAGTCCTACATGAATCCATGAATGTGTCAGGCATCTGTTCAGGCAGCTGTCTGGTCAGGACCCTGGCTACCAGGCCCCCAGCACCTGGCCTAGAGCCTAGCGCTGGGGGAATCTGGCTGGTGGCGAAGGTAATGAGGCAAATCTCCTACTTCCATCTCTCTTACACATACAGTCAGGACACGCACACTGATGCATGCATGATTTCACACAAGCACAAGTCTGTGCATACTGTATATAAATATCTATACACAGACACACACACACACACACACACACACACACACAAGGCACATCAGAGACCTGTGGAGTAGCCTTAGCCCTTTTAATGGGGGGATGAATGTATAGGAGGTGTAGGATTTTATCATCCCCTAAGGTATTATAATAAAGAATTGAAAGTTTTGATGGATTGCTGCAGCTTCTTGTAACCAGTGCAGGGTCTGAATCTGTAGCCTCAAACAGTGACTGTTGTTACCATGACAATGACTTCATCAGGCTTGTGTTCTCATCCCTGAAGAAGAGGTGAAAAGAGCTCCACTTTGTGAATCTCATCAGCCCAGCTGTATGCAGTCCAACCAGCATTACCCACTCCATCCCAGACCAGAGAGGCTTTAGCTCATACCAGTTTAGCTCAACTCAGCGGTTTTCAGTCAGGCCCATTCTTCCCAAGTCAGCACAGCCACAGCCAGATTATCTCAGCTCAAGCACAGCTCTGTCCAAAATAAACGTAGTCAGCTTAACTCTGCCTCCCAATCAAGAAATACCTGCTCATTAACTCCAGGCTGCCTGTTTTAATTTAATGCATTCTAGTCCATCTTAACTCATCCATAAACCCAGATTATTTATCACATTTCAGGTCAGGGTTTACAGTCTTGAACTTGGCACAGCAAATCCAACCACGAACAAACATCTTCCACCCTGTGTCTCGACAACAAATTATGTTTATAAGGGTGATCCTCACAACTTGACTGCCTTTTACTGCCTGTCACTCTCAAATAGAACCAGACTCCAAGTAACAGCAAATAGTGCGAGCTGCTGCACAGTCAGAGTATTTTCACACCCTGATTGAGTTTCCATTTGAAGTCGGATCCAAGCCGCCTAATGTCCTTTAAATGTTTTTTCCTAAACACAGCAGCAGTAGTCCTCGCCTTGGAGCAACTTCAAACAGCTGTCGGCAGAACCTTGCTGTTGCACGTAGTCAGGAGAGTAAAAATCCCCCCCCGCCCAAAGAAGACATTGTGATTGAGGTTTGTGGCTGTGAGAAATTGAAGCCCAGCGTTGATGTCGTTGTTCTTCCTTCATCATCTACTTAGCACAGAGGACGATGCTCTTGTCTGACCACTGCTGTTTGGATGA
>BRZM01003577.1:0-29952 GCA_033238685.1 Lates japonicus
CCTAAACCCAGAGGTTTAGTTACTGTAGACCTGTTTGCAGGTTGGTGCGACTCCATCACAGTTTTCTGAGGCCTTGTCTTGGAGCAAGAAAAATGAATCAATAGATAATTATTACGTTTGCTACAGCAGCAAACAAACACATGTTGATGATAAAGGACAGTGGTTCTTAACCTTTAACATGTGACCCTCTTTTGAGGATGAATATTGTGCGACACAAATACAGGAGATACATGCTTAGCTGTTTATTCCTTCTTCATTTGTTCATAATTATTTAAAAAGGAAGAACCACTTTACTGTTTAATATTTGTAAAGTGAATATTAGTTTTAGTACCTCTTAAGGAAAAGTGCTCTGACAGCAGAGGAGTCAGCATCAAGAAAATACTGTAGGAAGAGGTTTGTGAAAATCAAATTGGGTCACGCTGTAATGAAGCTTCAGTGTCATATTCACCAAGAAAACTTGTGCAAAAATGTCAAAGTCTGATCTGAACTTTGTAATAGATACAGTGATGTAGAGACGGATGGTGACTGAAGCATTTCTGATTTCAGTTCTGTCTGTGTGAATGAGTGAAGTGAGGGAGGCAGAACCAACAGGTCTACAGCTCTTTTATTATAATGACCAAGGTCAGACTTCTATTAATAACTGGAAGTACACAAACTGAAAACACACATTAACAAATGCCACTGGCTCACAGGTTGTCTTCATCGTTATAAGTGGTCATGTGATTAAAACAGGATGCAAACTCCTGATGTAAAACATCTACTCCAAAGACTGTGTATCCTTTCAGACTGTAAAACAAAGTCTGGGTAGAGGAAGGTACAATCTGAACGTGAGGACAGATCTGTGTTAAACAGTCACATGCTGCTGTGTTCACAGCTGTTAAAACATTAACCATCGACATCTTTAGGAAATGTTTATCCTCACTTACACTTCATAATATGAATGTCGAAAATAAAAAGCTGGTGATATTGAAAAAAACTAATCCATTGGATAACAACAACACATCAATGCATCTTCATTACAGGTAAAACTACATCAGTTACAGTGTGGATATATTGTGTGATTTGTCCTGAAACAAAAAACCTTTTTGATGTGTTTAGAGATTTCTTTCATTTTCAGTCCATATATGATTGGATTAAAGAGAGGATGACATAAAATCATTAGTAAAGTCATGATTAAACGGGCAAGTTTTGGATAATCGGATTCAAGTCGAACTATAAGAATATCGTAGGTAATAAAAGTGGAATAGCTGATTAGAACCAGCAGGTGAGGTAAACAGGTCTGTGCAGCTTTTCTCCTGACTTCTCGGCTGCTTCGATACAATATTATCAGTATCCTGGTGTATGTGAACAGTATGAAGAGCATAGGGAGAAGTGCAATATTTATCAACACGAACACACCGTATACAGACAGTCCCACCGAACTCACACACTGAAGTTTGAAAAGTGAACTGTTACAAAAAAGCCCTTCCAAAGTGAAGTGACAGACTCTGACATTCATAAACAGTATAGCTTGTACTCCAGTCTCACAGACAGGCACAAGCCAAGCTGAAACTAGACAGACTTTGATGGTTGTTTTTCTCATGATGGTTGGATACAGCAGAGGTTTACATATGGACACATACCTGTCATAGGCCATGGCTGCCAACAGTAAAAACTCTGCAGTGGCCAAAGTATAATAAATACAACCTTGAAAGAGACAGGCTGAATAAGTTATGATCTGTTTTTCAGATAAAAAGTCAATCAAAAGCTTTGGGTAGATGTTGGTGCTGTAGAGAACAGAGTTCACTAACAAAGCTGCGATGAAAATGTACATAGGCTCATGGAGGTTTCTGTGAATCACAATAAGAAACACGATGGTGGAATTACAGCAGATTATTAGAATGTATACTGTAAACATGATCACAAAATAAAGATATCTGTATTCCTGCACTCCTACATACCCATCAAAAGTTATATATGTTACATTCAGTTCAGCATCCATCAAGTTTCTCAAAGACAAACTGTTCATCTGTGACACAGGCAGATCATAGAACAGTCAGATATGACCTGTGTTAGACTGTCTTATTCATTCACAGCTACAGGAAGTCATGTGTTTGACTCTGTGGAAAGTTTTATCAAACTCTTCACCCTCCATGGATCTCATTAAACTCTCCTCTAACATGTAAACAACTTCAGAAAACTCCAGAGTCCTAAACCCAGAGGTTTAGTTACTGTAGACCTGTTTGCAGGTTGGTGTGACTCCATCACAGTTTTCTGAGGTTAAACAGCCTTCATGAAACAGAAAGAAACAATTTCAATTCAATTTAATTCAATTCAATTTATTTATATAGCGCCATATCACAACAAAATTAATCTCAAGAACTTTCATATAGAGCAGGTCTAGACCATACTCTTTAAAATAGAGTATTTACAGAGAGAACCAAACCATTCCCACCATGAGCAAGCACATCTCATGTTTCCTTGAGCCCCGAAACAACATATACTTATATTCAAGAGGCATTATGACTGAAACAAAAGGAAAGTAGGTGACACTGTCATAGTTTGTGTTTGTGTAGGGAGGAGGCCAGAGTTGGACAGGTGATAAAACTCTGGACTTCAACAGAGGGACCACTGCTTAATAAAATGTAGGACAGCTTTACGACAGTCAGACTTCTTTCTCCATTTTGTCTCCTCTCAACCCAACCAGTTGAATCAGAGACACTCGGGTCAAGTGCAGTGGGAACTGGTGGAGTTTCTGTCATAACTTGGTGCTCTACAAATAAAACTGAAGCTCGCTCACAGAGAAGACACTCTGTGCTGTCACTGTAAAACTGAATAAACTAATCTGTTCTCCTGGTGTTTTAGGAGTTAAGATGTGATCATGTTCTGCCTCAGGAAAAAGCCGAGATAACTACGGCTGCTCGGG
Organism: Lates japonicus; assembly: GCA_033238685.1. Lineage (NCBI taxonomy): Eukaryota > Metazoa > Chordata > Actinopteri > Centropomidae > Lates > Lates japonicus. The sequence continues at coordinate 2,906 of BRZM01003577.1, forward strand.
TTTTTATGTTGCCAAACCAACCGTCAGAATAATCAATTAAAGCATTACAACCTTAAATACTGTTACAAACTCACTTGGTACAGTGTGACAAAGATGTACTTGCTTTACTGTAGCTGTATGTGCTCACTGCAAGGACCCACAGGCCTACAAACATGAATCTCGGTTGAAGAGCTGGTTTTTCTTGTAGTTATCATTATTTATTTTTAACAATAAAACAAGCAACTATTTTGTTTTACTTTTACAACTACAGTTTCAGCTACACACACACTCTTGGGTCGAGGTCCGTCTATTTTCAGTCTGTATATAATTGGTTTTAAAGGGAGAATGATACACAGCGTCAGTTTCTGTTATAAATGATTCCTTTTAAAGTCACAGAGTTTTTATCTGCATTCAGAACAGCACTGCAACCTGACAAGCAGGGATAATAATCCAGGCGTAGACCAGGAAAATCCTCACTGTGGTTTTCCTTATGATGGTTGGATACTGCAGGGTTTACATATAGACACATACCTGTCATAGGCCATGACTGACAACAGTAATCTCGAGAATATGATCTGTCTGTCCAGATAATGTAGTGAATGTGTAGATAATAAAGTCAATGAAAAGCTCTGGGTAAATGTAATTTCAAAGATAGAACAAGTTTAGTGACAAAGCTCGGTAAAACATACATATTAGGTTCATGGAGGTTTAAATGAATCATGATAAGACACACAATAGTAGAATTACAGCAGACTATTAGGATATATACTTGAGCATGATCACAAAATAAAGATATCTGTATTTAGTCACTTCCACATACCCATCTAAAGTTATATATGTTACATTTAGTTTATTTTCCATTAAGGTTATTTCAAAAGCAAACATTAGTGAAAAACAGCAGAAGATTACATTAAAATTTTTATATAGTATGTATTTGTCTTGGATTGTCTCATTTTATTCAATTTTGGCCTTGAGGAGTACACTGTATTCGCTGACAGAATTCAAATGATTGTTTGCCTCTGTTGATTGTTGTTATCAGCTGTTCACCCATTTTATGAACATATCAAACTCCAGAGACCCTGAACAGCAGAGGTCTGTTGTTGCGTTTGAACAACAAAGCACTTTTGGTTAAGGTTAGATAAAGATTATGGTTTTGGTTTTGATTAAATCAACATGTCAGGCCTGACTTTTCACTAACCTAACCCGTAGTACATCGATTCAATGATCCAATGATCAGCAATAGTATCGACCCAGAATAAAACATGGATCACTCATCATACATATTATAATGTTCCTCGCCTTGAGAGCGAGGAGACCTCAGCTAGTTTCATCTACCAACAGAGACTACCAACATCAACTCACTTTCAGCCTCTTTTTCATGGCAAGACCCAAAGACCGTCTCCATACCCGACAGCCCGTTACAGGCAGCTGACATGACAGACAGGCTTCACCAACATGTTCATTAACCTGGAATAACAGGACTCAGCTGAACAGCCTGAACAGTGTTTCAGTGGTCTGAAACTTTTGTTTCAGCTCGAATGAACAGAGAACGTCTTGTCTGATACTCTTTGTCGTGATCCCTTGATCCTTAAAACTTTCCCTGTGTTTGCCGGTTTTATAAATTACTTGTGCATGATAGCGATATATTGGCATATTCTTGGGTGTTTGTCTTATATACCTGTTAGCACCTATTACAGAGTTTCTGGGCCGACTGTCAAATCGAAGGCGGGATCCAAACACATTAGTAGTTAGGGGGACAGGAATATACATGTCTAGGCTAATACAGAGGGTGATTCTGGTAGCAGGCAGACATGTTCTTTCAGGGGCCTTGATAAAGGATGCAGTCATGACATTTCTGGTTTGGGCAGATGGAAAATTTACCTGAAAATATGGCATATATTGTTTAACTGTGGTTTGTCGTGGGAGGGACTCTAGTAAATCAGGGGTAGTGGCAGTCCACTCTAAACAGTGCAGACAGACTTCGCCTGTAAAATATCTTAGTTCAATACCAAAGTTTCCCAAATTCTCAAAACAATGAGAAACCATGTTTGGGCATTAATATCCAACCATACATTATTTTATGCTGCTAATCCTTTGAGGTTCGCGGGGGCTGGAGCCAATCACAGGACTGATATACATGGACAAATGTCTTTGGTCCCAGGCATCTAAGTGTACAAACTGAAGTATCTGATGAGACACAGCAAGAATCTTTACTGTGATGGACTGTTTAAAACATCCAAGTTTAACAAATAAATGGTAGCAAACAGCTGTAAGCCGTCTCACAGTAAACAGAGCTAAGTAAACACAACTGAAGATCAAGATATTTGGAATGTGTCAGTCCATCAACGAGACTACTTTACTTTTTTGTGTTTAATTTGGGACAATTCTGAGAAATCACATGTCCACTATCAAGACCTGAGTGGGGGTGGTTACAAAGGGCCAGTCTTAAACTGGTACCTGATGTGTCAGTCCATCAACGAGACTACTTTACTTTTTTGTGTTTAGTTTGGGACAATTCTGAGAAATCAAATGTCCACTATCAAGACCTGAGTGGGGGTGGTTACAAAGGGCCAGTCTTAAACTGGTACCTGATCACATTAGAACCAAAATACATTTGTGCTTCTACCATTATTTGAGTATTTGAGTTGGAAAATAAATGTTATTCATATACACAGCACAGTACACAGCAGGGGACCTAATATTGATCCTTAGCAAGTTGGAGACTTGATTTTGAAGCCATCAAACTGAATTTACAATGTCAGTGTCATGATCATTTAGAAAAAAAATCCACCGTTATGAGAACTTACGCAACTCTTTAAAACCTTTTGGATGCTACTTGGACAGTTCTCCAGTCTTTATTTTCATGCTGTAAACTGAGACCAGGGTTTCAGTACTTTACAACTCTGACTCCAAGTGTTGAGTGGAGTAGAGTGCTGTGCAAACATTACATTGAATGTATTAAGACTGTCAGTGGTGTGGAACATGAGACATCGATATCAGTGCTACAACAATATTTTATTAGTTTGAATTGCATATATTAACAAATCTGAAACACAGAGCAAACAAAGGCTTTTTTGTGTTCAAGGATTAAGAAGTTTAAATATTGACCATCACATTAATTCAGTTTTTAAACTTGACTCCAACGTTCATTACGTTTAACCTCACTCTACGGTCCGGGTGGTAGACTTTCATCGAAACAACCAGAACAGAGATACATGTAGTCTACGGCTAATTGCATGGAAAAATTAAAAACTAATAGTGAAACTTGTTACGGATTATCAAAAGAAATCATTAAAATACTTTTCAATGATCAAAATCACATTTCAGAACAGACAGACCAACCTCTTGAGGTGTTTAGAGATTTCTTTCATTTTGAGTCCATATATGATTGGATTAAAGAGAGGATGATATAAAACCACTTGTAAAGTCATGATTAAGCGTGCTGTTTTGGAAAATCTGATTCCAGTCTAAGTATAATGATATCGTATGTACACAATATTGAAAAACTGATTAAAACCAGCAGGTAAGGGTAAACAGGTCTGTGCAGCTTTTTCCTGACCTCTCGACAACTCCTATGGGATATTATCAGTATCCTGATGTATGTAAAAAACAATGTAAAGCATAGGAAAAATACAATATTGAATAAAACAATCACACCATACAGACAGGCGCCTTGAACTCACACAGTGAAGTTTGTAAACTGGTGTTAAAATTCCTTTCAAAGTGAAGCTGCAGGTTTCTGTTAGCACTCAGTGTAGCTGATCCTGCAACTTGAAAGGCAGGCAGAGCCAGCTAAAACCAAGAAAATACTGACAGTAGTTTTTGTCTTAGCCAGTTAATGTGTAGCAGAGGTTTACATATAGACACATACCTGTCATAGGCCATGGCTGCCAACAGTAAAAACTCTGAACCCCTAAAGTGTAAAATATAAAATACTGAAAATGACACAGTGGGTGATATGATCTGTTTTCTGATAAAAAAGTCCACCAAAAGCTTTGGGTAGATAGTAGTGCTGTAAAGAGACAGAGTTCATAACAAAACTGCAATGAAAGAAAGCGTACATAGGCTCATGGAGTTTCTGTGAATCACAATAAGACACACAATGATAGAATTACAGATTATTAGAACATATACAGTAAAATAATTACAAAATAAACATATCTGTATTTTTCCTTCTACATACCCACTTAGAGTTATATATGTTACATTGTTTCTTCATCCATTGAAGTTATTAGAAAAACATTTAAAGAGGCAGATCATAACCAGATATTTCTTGGTTTGTAGATAGATCATATCATCTGGTTTGAATCTTGATCACTCAGTTACCTGACCTTGGGGAAATGCACAGTATGTTGCGTCTCTATGGTTACAGTTTGTGAAATGTTTTATCGAACAGCTTCCTCTCAATGGATCTCATTAAACTCTTCATCTAATAGAGGCGACAACATGTGATCAAGTTTGTCAACTCAGGCCTCAAACCAAAGAAACTTTCTCACCTGTTTTACCTGGGCCTAATGTTGTCTGTTCCTGAGCGATGGTACCATACTGTAAATACATTCAGTGTTTCTAGCCATGAAACTGACTATATTTCCTGCAGTAGTGGTCTGTTGTTTAGTACTAGTTCATTTGAGATGTACTTTCTAACTGAAGGGGTTAAATCAGTTGGTGGCTGACAGCTGTGACACAATCCAGTTAGAACCACACCGGTAGAAGTCTATGGTGAAGGCATGGAGATACAGCAAATAAAACATCCTGACAGGACCTTGAACTGCTGTAATTGATAGTCCGACTGCTCACCCCCTCCTCAGGTCAGACCTTTTCTCAACTATACAGCTGAGAAGATGAGAACCATTAAAATGAATGAGCACTAAACATATTGAGCAAATCATCCCATATTGAAATAATACAACTCTTGCAACAAATGGGGACACAAATGTTTTCCTTTGTGACTTGGGGCATTACATATTTTCTATTCTGTTGATGGCAAAGAATTAATGACCTGGGTACAAGCAACATAGTCCTGCATCAGCATCACACAACAGCATTTAGCATGGGCCATGAATCTGAAATAGCAAAAGAGGCATCCATTGCTTCAGCACACAGTCAGAACCAAAGGTTAAAGGGATGTTGCCACAAGTGTAGGTGTGCAGGTGGTTCCAGTCACACTTCTTAGTGCTTTAATTGGTGCCTCAACTTCCTTTATTCAAACAGGAAACAAGAAGGAAACAAAAGTAATAGATATGGACATGATTTGTGTAAATTGATGGCTGCATATTGGCCTCACTTCATAATTCAGAATGACTGTGTCTCCTGGCCACAGTGAGGTTACTGAGTCAACTGACCAATGCTCTCTGGCTTATAATCAATCTGCTTTGGTTGTGGCGACCAACCTCTGGTTCTGTCTTCCCCTTGTTATAAAAAATGCTGAGTCATTGGACAGTTTTAGAAGCTGCAGCGAGGACATTATGTTTCAAGTTAGTCCGTCTGTATGTTCATACATCTCATTCTTGTAAATGGGGATTTTGGTGCAAGCGTTCACTGAGACTGAAGGATGAACTAGTTAAGTTTTGGTGTCCAAGGTTAAAGATCAGGGTCACGTTGCTTCACAATGTTTTTGGCCTCTTGAATGATTTTCCCTTGGGGAATTTCTTCAAATTTTTGCACAAACATTCAGTTGGACTTGAAGATTTTGGCAGTCAAAGGTGTGATCAAGGTCATGGTGACCTCACAGTTTATGAATGTGATATAGCAGGAAAGCCTGGAGGAGATTTCATCACATCTGGTGCAAACATTCATTTGTACTGATGAACTGATTAAATTTGGTGGTCAAAGGTTGAAAGTCTGTGTTAACCCAATAACATGTTTTGGCCTTGAGAAACCAATACCTCTGGAATGCATTGAGCAAATTTAGTCAAATTTGCCTGAAGCATTCACTTGGAATCTAGAATGAACTCATTAGAATTTACTGGTTAGAGGTCAAGGATCGAGGAGTCATTGTGACTGCAGAACACGTTTTAGCTTAACAATTCACATGCTGATTAACTGTATTGGACCATTTGGCGAGACATACAACCACAAGCAGTAATACTATTTTTTAAATGTTTTTTTATATATATTATTGCCTCTCTTTTTAATTTAGTCTTTTTCCTCAATGTTTGCACTGTACAGCACCTTGTAACTTATATTACTCACTTACTGTACTGCAGAGATAGTGAGATGGTAAATCAGTGGAGTTTGTCTGTGCCTTCTGAACAGAGAAGAAAATCTGCAAAGTCAAATGAGGTGGCCAAGCCATTGGGATCTCCCAAGCAACAAAAAAGGAGGAAGAGAGATCAGCAAGGGGGCAGCACAGCCAACTGGCTTCACTGTGCTGAAAAGACAAACATGACAGATGAGTGCATATCAGCACAAAATATAAATAATTCACAGGCTTCTAGCTTTCACATTTTCTTATGTCAGAAAGACCCTCAGGGAAAATGAATGACTTGAATTTTTTAAATAAAATATTTGGGACAGTTTTACTTTTGGCACCCCAAAAAGTTCAAAGGTCATTTGGAGAAGTGAGCAAAAGGAAATCCTATTTTAGGCAGTTAATATCAACCAATAAATCTCATAGGTCAAGAATAAACATCCATACTCATGCTTTTACAGAAATCACTTCGAATGTTCCTTTCCTCTATGTTAATTTGTCCTGAAAAGACATCAACAATCATCAAGCTTTCTCTTACAGAGCTCTTATTATATTTCTTATTTTGGATATATGATGATGTGTGTTTCGTTAATAGGTTCTGCATTTGTGGATGAAACACTGAGGGGGTAAAACTTGTGATGATTCCTGGGACAGAAATGTTGGATTTTGGAGTAACTGCAGAGAAAATTGATCAGTCATCACATCCTGGAAGCTGATCAATGCTCTTTACTGTGTGTTGACAGTTATAAGGACAAATCTTAACATTAAATACGCAAGGATCAGGTCAGACAAATGCATTTCTCTATTATTATGGCGATGAAGAAGAACTTATCAGTATTGATAACTTTATTTCATTTATTTTGACATAGCAAACGTTTGAGGTGTTTAGAGATTTCTTTCATTTTTAGTCCATATATGATTGGATTAAATAGAGGATTATACACAGTTATCTGTAAAGTCATAAATAAACGTGCAAGTTTTGGAATATCAGATTCCAGTCGAACTATAATAACATCATACGTGCACAACAAGGAAAAGTTAATTAAAACCAGCAGGTGAGGTAAACAGGTCTCTGCAGCTTTCCTGACTTCTTTGCAACCCGATGAGTTGTGATAAATATTTTGCATATGTAAAGATTATGAAGAGCATAGGAAAAAGTGCAACATTTAGCAAAATGAACACACCATATATAGAAATTGTTCTTGAACTCTCACAATGAAGTTTGTAAATTGAGTTATTGCAAAAAATGACTCTCAAATTGAAGCCACAGAGCTTTTGATTAGCGCTCATTGTTGCTGATGCCACAAGCTGACAAGCAGGCACAAGCAAAGCTAAAACCAAGAAAATACTGATATTAGTTTTGTCATGATTGGATATTATGAGGTTTTACATATAGACACATACCTGTCATGAGCCATGGCTGCCAACAGTAAAACTCTGAACCACCTATGGCATAACACATAAAATACAGACAAGACAAGCCTGATAGGATATGATCTGTTTTCAGATAAAAAGTCAACCAAAGTTTCGGGTAGATGTTAGTGCTGAACAAAACAGAGTTTAGTGACAAAGCCGCAATGAAAATGTACATAGGCTCATGGAGGTTTGGTGAGTCCAGATCAGGTACACAATGGTACAATTCTGCAGATTATTAGAATATATACTAACAAACATGATTATAAAATAAAGAGTGTCTGTTGTGAACTTCCACATGCCCAGCAAAGTTATCATATATGTTACATTTAATTCTTCATCCATTAAAAATATCAAATATCAAATATTGATTAAAATAGGTAGAAACTACAACATGAATATGAATACGTTGAAAAATGAAATTGAAAAAGTCTCACTTTAAAGATTGGAATAACATGTCGCTGGTTTGGATTTAACTATTCATTCAGAGTGACCTGACCATGAAACACACATAGTGTATGTGTATCTCTAAAATTCTACTGGAGCCTTTGAAATGTTTTTTTTTTATCCGATGGCGTCACCCTCCATGGATCTCATTAAACTTTCCACTAAGAGTGACTAACATGTAAACAACTTTTTCAAACTCTGGGCAGATGTAACAACCAGCTTTATTTTGACATTATGCTGTATTTCATTTTTTCTATGGAAGCTGGCAAGATAAATAATTAAGAAATGCATTCATTCTTACTCTGACTTAGTGTGTCTTGCTTATTAAAAGGCCGTGATGCTGCCAAAAGAGAATACGGCCCATAATAACAGGATGCTGCAATATAATGCAACTACTTAGTCATTCATTTTGAGATAGAAGGAATGTTTCTTGGTCCAGGGAGTGGTGGAGCTGTGGTGTGCCATTCTTGGAAGAAAGGATGGGTCAGGATAGTTTTGGGCTTTGTTGGCTGAATTAAAGGAGCAGGAAGTCAGGAAGTGCTGCATAAGTTGTAACCTGGATGTCAATGGTTCAATCAGGAAGTTCTGGGCGTTGTGGCTAAAAGACAGCTGCCTTTTCAGTCTTAAGTGAGGATTGTTCTTGTGCCCATATCTTCACTTCAGAGAATTACAGCGATGCAAACTTGCTTGATGCTCGGAAACATCTGAGTCAGAACATACCACCCAGAGGCAAGACATCTTGTACGCCAAGACAGCTGAAACATTTAGAGGTCTTTTTGGTAGACTTGAGTCACCCCTATTTTCATATTTTTATCCCAGTACCAAGATTTTGCTTGGCTGTCATACGGGTTTATATATCCAAATGGACTGAATTGGCTGGCAAGAACTTGGTATATATGTCACGTGGTAGGAGTTTCCTTTTCTATTTTACGCCTTGTAGGAATGTGTCTCCAGGAGACACTGTCACATCAGTCCATCTATGTCTGCCCCTAACCCCTAACCCAATCAATTTTCTTCTAACATTGTGACATTATTGCTTGAATCTTCCCTTTGTCTTTGCCACAATTTGTCATTCTCATATGAAATGCTAAATTAAGCTACCTGACTTTCAGTCTGGTTAAGCAGTTCAGCTGATGGGGGAAGAGTAGCAGTCAGGAGACACTGTGCCCTAGAAGAGTTGTGCTTTAGAAATTTTGATGGACCGCGCCAGAGGCTGCAGTCCTACTGACATGCTAAGCTTAGTTTGTTAGCCTGAAAGCCCTTTGGATGTTCTTGATTTGGGTGAGCAGTGGGTAACTGTGGACAACATGGACATGGTTCCATAGTTTCGTCTGTGGAGCAAGTCTGTTGGCTAATGGTTGTAGTAGCCGGAAAATTCACTGTGCTGATGGAAGTGGGGGCAACCACCTGGTGGTGGTGGCTGACGGAGTAGCTGGCAGGCGATTCATAGGGCGGTGACTCAAGGCAACAATCGTCAAGTAAATCATAGAAGTGATATTCAGGTGAGCTCATGGTGGTGATGGACAGATGACTCATGAACAATTAACAGACACGTAGTGTTGATGACTGATCCATAAATTGAGTAGTACATTCACCACATGGATTCATGTACAATGCACATGGAAATATGGCAAGCCAGTTCCACCCGTTAATTAAGGCCTTAAGTTGAGATTACTGGTCATTAGGTTAAGAATCTGTTATGTCCCCAAGTATTGATATAATAGAGCAGAGTTAAGTAAATCAAGGTATACTCTGTGATAAATTCATGATTTGAAATGATTTCAAAGAGGATTCTGTAACCTTAGTGGATGTCAAATCTGGCAGATTGTTCTGAAGAGCAAGGCTCTAGCAAAGTCTCAATCACACTTTGGCCTTTAGTCTAGATTCTTGGATATCAAAGAGGCCACTGCTTAAAGAATCTCTGACTCTGAGGGACTCCACAATTCCAGAACCGATACATATCAAGTCATGCAGCACTTTAAGTTTTCAGTGTATTATTCAGTCTAACTCTTAACGACAAGCAGCCAATGTAAGGAGCAATTGTACAGTCCATTTTAGAGCAAAATTCCAGAATAAAACTTGTGGTTCACAAGGACGAAATGTGGATTTAGAACATTTAATTAGGAAATTAATCAGTTATCACATCGTGTAGAATTGAACTTATCCAATCTTGAAAACTTTCTTCATTTATCTGTGTGTAAGCGTTTGAGGTGTTTAGAGATTTCTTTCATTTTTAGCCCATATATGATTGGATTAAACAGAGGATGATACAAAACTATTTTATAAAGTCATTGTCGCGTGCAATTTTAGGAATATCAGATTCCGGTGAACTATAATAACATCATACGTGCACAACAAGGAAAGTTAATTAAAACCAACCCAGGTGAGGTAAACAGGTCTCTGCAGCTTTTCCTGACTTCTTTGCAACTTAAGTAAGTTATGATAAATATTTTGCATATGTAAAGGGTGCTGAAGAGCATAGGAAAAGTGCAACATCTAACAAAATAGACACACCATATATAGAAATTGCTCTTGATTTCTAATAGTTGTAAATTGAGTTATTGCAAAAGTGACTCTCAAATTGAAGCCACAGAGCTTTTGATTAGCGCTCATTGTTGCTGATGCCACAAGCTGACAAGCAGGCACAAGCCAAGCTAAAACCAAGAAAATACTGATAGTAGTTTTTGTCATGATAGTTGGATATTGTAGAGGTTTACATATAGACACATACCTGTCATAGGCCATGGCTGCCAACAGTAAAAACTCTGAACCACCTATGGCATAACACATAAAATACTGAACAAGACAAGCCTGATAGGATATGATCTGTTTTTCAGATAAAAAGTCAACCAAAAGTTTCGGGTAGATGTTAGTGCTGAACAAAACAGAGTTTAGTGACAAAGCCGCAATGAAAATGTACATAGGCTCATGGAGGTTTTGGTGAGTCCAGATCAGGTACACAATGGTACAATTACTGCAGATTATTAGAATATATACTGTAAACATGATTATAAAATAAAGGTATCTGTATTTGTGAACTTCCACATGCCCAGCAAGAGTTATCATATATGTTACATTTAATTCTTCATCCATTAAAAAACATCAAATATCAAATATTGATTAAAATAGGTAGAAACTACAACATGAATATGGGAATAAATTGAAAAATGAAATTGAAAAAAGTCTCACTTTAAAGATTGGAATAACATGTCGCTGGTTTTGGATTTGCTCATTCATTCAGAGTGACCTGACCATGAAACACACATAGTGTATGTGTATCTCTAAAATTCTACTGGAGCCTTTGAAATGTTTTTTTTATCCGATAGCGTCACCCTCCATGGATCTCATTAAACTTTCCACTAAGAGTGACTAACATGTAAACAACTTTTTCAAACTCTGGAGGCCTGAATCCTGTAACCAGCTTTATTTTTGACATTATGCTGTTCATTTCTATGGAAGCTGGCAAGATAAATAATTAAAAATGCATTCATTCTTACTCTGACTTAGTGTCTTATTAAAAGGCCGACGATGCTGCCAAAAGGAGAATACATCCCATAATATGGGATGCAATATATTGCAACTACTTAGTCATTCATTTGAGATAGAAGGAATGTTTCTTGGTCCAGGGAGTGGTGGAGCTGTGAATTGTTGCCATTCTTGGAGGAAGAAAAGGATGGGTCAGGATAGTTTTTGGGCTTTGTTGGCCAGATTAAAGGGAGCAGGAAGTCAGGAAGTGCTGCATAAGTTGTAGCCTGGATATCAATAGTTCAATAATCAGGAGAAATTCTGGACGTTGTGGCTAAAAAGACAGCTTTGCCTTTTCAGTCTTAAGTGTGAGGATTGTTCCTTGTGCCATATCTTCACTTCAGAGAATTACTGACGATGCAAACTTGCTTGATGCTACCGGAAACATCTGAGTCAGAACTTGTATACCACCCAGAGGCAAGACATCTTGGCACGCCAAGACAGCTGAGGCATTTAGAAGGTCTTTTGGTAGACTTGAGTCACCCTATTTTCATATTTTTATCCCAGTACCAAGATTTTTGCTTGGCTGTCATACGGGTTTATATATCCAAATGGACTGAATTGGCTGGCAAGAACTTGGTATATATGTCACGTGGTAGGAGTTTCCTTTTCTATTTTACCTTGCTTGTAGGAATGTGTCTCCAGGAGACACTGTCACATCAGTCCATCTATGTCTGCCCCCTAACCTAACCCAATCAATTTTCTTCTAACATTGTGACATTGTGTGAATCTTCCTTTGTCTTTGCCACCAATTTGTCATTCTCATATGGAAGTAAATTAAACTGCCACAAGCTTTCAGTCTGGTTAAACGGTTCAGCTGATGGGGGAAGAGTAGCAGTCAGGAGACACTGTGCCCTAGAAGAGTTGTGCTTTAGAAATTTTGATGGACCCTTGAGGCTGCAGTCCTACTGACATGCTAAGCTTAGTTTGTTCGCCCTGAAAGCCCTTTGGATGTTCTTGATTTGGGTGAGCAGTGGGTAACTGTGGACAACATGGACACCATGGTTCCATGGTTTCATTCTGTGGAGGCAAGGTCTGTTGGCTAATGGTTATGGTAATAGGAAAATTCACTGTGCTGATGAAGTGGGGGGCAACCACCTGGTGGTGGTGGCTGACAGGTAGCTGGCAGGCGATTCATAGGGCCGGTGACTCAAGGCAACAATCGTCAAGTAAATCATAGAAGTGATGTTCAGGTGACTCATGGTGGTGATGGACAGATGACTCATAAGTGCAATTAACAGACACATGTAGTGTTGATGACTGATCCAAAACAAATTGAGTAGTATTACATTCACCACATGGATTCATGTACAATGCACATACGAATATGGCAAGCCAGTTCCACCCGTTAATTAAGGCCTTAAGTTGAGATTACTGGTCATTAGGTTAAGAATCTGTTATGTCCCCCAAGTATTGATATAATAGAGCAGAGTTAAATGGAAATCAAGGTATACTCTGTGATAAATTCATGATTTGAGAAATGATTTCAAAGAGGATTCTGTAACCTTAGTGGATGTCGTCTGGCAGATTGTTCTGAAGGCTCAAGGCTCTGGCAGCAAAGTCTCAGTCACTTTGGCCTTTAGTCTGAATTCTTGGATATCAAAGAGGCCACTGCTTAAAGATCTCACAGCTCACAGGGACTCCACAATTCAGAACCGATACATATCAAGTCCATGCAGCACTTTAAAAGTTTTCAGTGTATTATTCAGTCTAACTCTTATACAAACAAGCAGCCAATGTAAGGAGCAATTGTACAGTCCATTTAGAGCAAAATTCAGAATAAAACTTGTGGTTCACAGGACAGAAATGTGGGATTTTAGAACATTTAATTAGGAAATTAATCAGTTATCACATCGTGTAGAATTATGAACTTATCAATCTTGAAAACTTTATTTCATTTTATCTTGACGTAGCAAACGTTTGAGGTGTTTAGAGATTTCTTTCATTTTTAGCCCATATATGATTGGATTAAACAGAGGATGATACAAAACTATTTGTAAAGTCATTATTAAACGTGCAATTTTAGGAATATCAGATTCCAGTCGAACTATAATAACATCATACGTGCACAACAAGGAAAAGTTAATTAAAACCAGCAGGTGAGGTAAACAGGTCTCTGCAGCTTTTTTCCTGACTTCTTTGCAACTTCGATAAGTTGTGATAAATATTTTTGCATATGTAAAGATTATGAAGAGCATAGGAAAAAGTGCAACATCTAGCAAAATGAACACACCATATATAGAAATTGCTCTTGAAATTTCACAATGAAGTTTGTAAATTGAGTTATTGCAAAAAATGACTCTTGAAGCCACAGAGCTTTTGATTAGCACTCATTGTTGCTGATACCACAAGCTGACAAGCAGGCACAAGCCAAGCTAAAGCCAGAAAGATTTTGATAGTAGTTTTCGTCATGACAGTTGGATATTGTAGAGGTTTACATATAGACACATACCTGTCATAGGCCATGGCTGCCAAGAGTAAGAATTCTGAACCACCTAAAGCATAAAACATAAAATATTGAACAAGACAGGCCTGATAGGATATGATCTGTTTTTCAGATAAAAAGTCAACCAAAAGCTTTGGGTAGATGTTAGTGCTGTAAAGAACAGAGTTGATTAACAAAGCTGCAATGAAAATGTACATAGGCTCATGGAGGTTTTGGTGAGTCCAGATCAGGTACACAATGGTACAATTACTGCAGATTATTAGAATATACACAATACAAATTATCATAAAATAAAGGTATCTGTATCTGTGAACTTCCACATGCCCAGCAAGAGTTATCATATATGTTACATTTAATTCTCAAATATCAAATATTGATTTTTAAAATAGGCAGAAAACACATGAGCAGCAATATGTAAATTAAACTGAATTAAAAATCACTTTAAAGATTGGAATAACATGCTGCCTGTATTAGATTGCCTTATTCATTCATAGCTGAAATGCACCTAGTACATGCTTATCTCTAAAACTTGTACAGGTTTGCTGTTGGGAGCCTGTAAAATGTTTTTATCAGATAGCCTTACCCTCCATGGATCTCATTAAACTTTCCACTAAGAGTGACTAACATAAAAACAGCTTTATCAAACTCTGGAGGCCTGAATCCACAGGTGCCATTAGACCTGTTTTGCACAGGCTTGTGAGCAGCTATACACTGAGCAGCCACAACATTAAAACCACTGACCACCACCAAATTCCAATTTGTAAAGCAGACCTTCCAAATAATTTATTTATTCAATGAAAGTGGTTTATCTTACAAAAAATGAAAATTTGCCATGTGTAAAAGTGTGTGAACCCTTTTAGTTAGTAGCTTGTGGCACCTTTTGTAGCCATTACTTCAACCAAACGTCCTCTGTAACCACTAACCAGTCTCTCGCATTTGCTTTTAAGGGGTTTTTGCCCACTCCTCATTGCAGAACTCAGCCAGTTGAGAGAGACTGGAGAGATATCTGGCATGTACGGCTTGTTTCAGGTCTGACCACAACATTTCTGTTGGATTGAGGTGCGAATTGACTGGGCCAATGCAGAGTATGAACCCTCGTTCTTTTAAGCTATTCCTTGGTAGTTTTGCTAGAATGCTTTGGGTTGTTGTCTTGTTGCATAACCTATTTCCAGCCCAGCTGCCAGATGGCAGGAGATTCTGGTCAAGAATTTGGTTGATAGGCCTGAGAATTCATGGCTACCTAGATATAATGGAGATGTCCAAGTCTGGAGGTAGAAAAGCAGCCCCCAGACCTTCACATTTCCACCATTGTGCTTCACTTGGCTTCACATTCTTGGTATGCAGTGCTGGTTTTTCTCCAAACATGTTGGTTTTTATTGTGACCAAATAATTCTATTTTGCAGTCATTATCCAGAGAATGGACTTCAAGAAGGCCTCTGGTAGTGCTCTCTGGCAAAGTTTAAACAGACACCTTTGTTCTGTCTTGAGAGCAGAGGCTTCCCTCATGTCTACTTGTTTTCATCTTATTGTAGATGCATGTACATTTATCCCAGATGCTGCCAGAGAGGTCTGCAACTCTCTAGAGGTGATGTGTGGGTTGGCCTTTACCTGATTTATTATTTTTTGGTGATTGTTTTGCTGGACATCCACTTCCAGGCAGAGTTGCAGTCATGTTGAATGCCCTCCATTTGTAATTGATTTGTAGTGGTTGGATGGAGCTGGAATCTTTTGTAGTTGTCTTATAGTTTTCCCAAGACTGGCCAGCTGTCACTACCTTCTTCCTGATGTCCTCGGATGTCTTCTTTCCTCTCTGCATTGCTGATCTGTGTGGGTACACCTTGGCACTACAGTGCTTTGATTGGTTCTCTTTTAGTAGCTTTATTTAGCTTCTCTTTTAGTCAGTGCTGCCCAAACCCTTACTAAGGATATCCCTTTTGGGACAAACAGCACTGATTAAAGTTACCAACAATCTTCTAATGGCCTTGGGCAATGGACTTGTCTCTATGTTTGTCCTGTTAGACCTTACTGCTACATTTGACACCATTGATCACAAGATTTTATCACAGAGACCGGAACATGTCATTGGGGCTAAAGCAACAGCACTAGGCTGGTTTAAGTCAGGCTTATCAGAATCAGAATCAGAATCAGAATAGACTTTATTGCCAAGTAAGTTTGCACATACAAGGAATTTGTCTTGGTATATTGGTGCTAAAGGACAGTTATAGTAAAAGAAAAGAGTGAAGAGCAAGAAGCAAGAACTATATTTACAAGGAACATAAATATACATAATTAAAAAGTAAAGTGTAAAGTATAAAGTGTAAAGTGTAGAGTGCAACAATAACTCTTCCAAGCACACAAAAGTTAGTCATGGAGTTCCACATGGCTCTGTGCTTGGACTGATACTTTTCACCCTGTATATGCTTTCTTTAGGCACCAAAATAATTTTCACTTCTATGCAGATGACACCCAGTTGTATTTATCTACGAAGCTGGATGAAACTAATCAGGTAGTCAAACTTCAGGCACGTCTTCAGAGCACAAAGGTCTGGATGACCTGTAATTTTTAACTTTTAAATTCAGGAGTTGGAACTGACCAGGACATACCCTATTTGTTATACAAAGATTTTTATCCTATCTTTTTTATTTTACCCAGAGTTTTTATTATTAAGGTTTAAAAGGTGTTTTATGTTAACTTTCCTAGTATTTCTGTACTAAAGTGATTTTGTTGTGTTGTCATGATTTTTTGTTTTTTTAAACATACAAATATTATTGGTATTTTTGCAGTATTTTTAGGTGATAATCTGTAATTACATGTCTGTCATTTAAAGGTGGTGTCTATTTTATATGCGATATTTTAATGTTTTTCATGTTTAATTTTTCATTAATTGACAAAAGCTTCCTTGGCAGCAAAGCACTCTGACTGTAAAATAACAGCTATGTAATGTATTTGTAACACGTTCCGCAACCATTATTTTACAGTTTTACACACACTTCCAAGTAAAAGACGTCAAACATTGTTGTGACTTCAGGCCTCCAGGGTTTGACAAAGATTTTTACCTGTTAGATTTTAGTGGAGGGTTTAATGAGATCCATTGAGGCTGAAGTAAACTGATAAAAAAACTTTCCACAGACGTTTATCAGCTCATTGTTCATTGTTCATTGAATGTTGGAAATGAATATACACCACATGCATTGTAAGGTATCTGTGAATGAATGAGACACTCCAGTACAGGTTGGATGTTACTTATATTGTGAAACTGAAAACTCTCTTTTGACTAAGGAAGGCTGGTTATTTAATCTGCCTGTTGTATTATTTCACATTAATATTATTAGACTACATTAATGGATGATGAATTTAATGTAACATATATAACTCTGGATGGGCATGTGGAAGTGCACAAATACAGATATCTCTATTTTGTGATCATGTTAACAGTGTATATTTTAATAATCTGCTGTAATTTCACCATTGTGTGTCTTATTTGGATTCACAAAAACCTCCATGAACCTATAGTACATTTTCATTGTAGTTTTGTTAATCAACTCTTTTCTTTTCAGCACTAATATCTACCTAGAAGTTGTTAATTGACTTTTGTGTGATGTATCATATTCAACCTGCCTCTTTCAATTTTTTTTGTTTCATTCATTAGGAAGTTCAGAATTCTTACTCTTGGCGGTCATGGCCTATGACAGGTATGTGTCGATATGTAAACCTCTGTGTCGCTATCATGACAAAAACCACTATCAGTATTTTTCTGTGTTCAGCTTGGGTGGTGCCTACTTGTCACATTGCAGTTCTAGTAATAATAAGTGTAGATATGAAACTTTGTAATTTAACCTTGAGAGGAATTTTTTGTAACAACTCTATTTATAATCTCCACTGTGTGAGTTCAAGAGTACGATCTATATTTGGTGTCATTACTGTGATAATCACTGCACTTTTCCTCACCATATTTCCTTACTTTTTACATATATAAGAATACTTATAATCTCTTATGAGTTGTAAAAAATGTCAGGAAAAAGCTGCTGAACCTGTTGCCTCACTGTGGTTTTAATCCAGCTTCCTGCTTGTGTGCATGGTATAATTATAGTTAGGCTGGGATCAGATTTTCCAAAAACTGCCGCGTTAATAATAACTTTACAAATGATTTTATATCATCCTCTTTTTAATCCAATTATATGGACTAAAAATGAAAGAAATATCTATAAGCATCTGAAGAAACATTTCAAAACTAAAGTGATGTGATGTATTATAAGTGACATTGCAGGAACAGTGGTGTTAGTGATGCTATTGTATTCTTTCTTCTGTAATAATGTAGAGATGCGAAAGGTCTGCTTGTCAGATTGCAGTTCCAGTGATACTGGTGACATGAGCTTTGTAATTTAACCTTAAATGGAATAATTTGTAACAACTCAATTTACAATCTCCATAATGGCAAATTCAATGAATATATATTTGGCATTGTTGTTCTGATATGACTGCACTTTTTCCTTTTCTCTTCTGGTTTTATACTAGAATACTTATAATCTCTTATCGAAGTTGTAAAATGTCAGGAAAAAGCTGCACAGACCTGTTTACCTCACCACATTGGTTTTTAATCAGCTTCTCTGCTTGTATTGCTGATATCATTATAGTTCGACTGGGATCAGATTTTCCAAAACTGCGTTTAATAATGACTTTACAGATGATTTTGTATCATCCTCTTTTAATCAATTATGTATGGACTCGTGAAAGAAATATCTAAACATCTGAGAATATTTCATCAAACTAAAACAATGTGATGTATTAAAAGTGAGTATTACATTAACAGTGCTGTGGTGGTCGCTAGTGCTGAACATTTCATGTACTAATAAATACTGATTGATTTTCTGATCTTTGGAAGGTAAAAGGTATATGAATTTTGTTTTTTGTTCATTAGTTGTAATGAAAATAGTTCAATTCAGGTCAGTTTTAATAGAATAGCAGCAAATCACATCACACAGTATCTAAAGGCACTTTACGAAGTAGGGTCAAGACCTTACAATACTACAGAGAGATAAACCCAACAGTTCCCATCGTCTTTTTCAGAGGGGCAACAGTGTTGAGTGTTGTACACAGTGAGGCTGCAGCACTGTCAACGAGACCATCACCTTGTGTGAGAGTAGAGTTTAGTTTAGAGAGCTGTCCTCTATAGTATTGACACATGACACTGGGATAAATAACAATAACACTGGTAATGTTGGGGGTTTTTAAATCTTGTTAGAAAGACTGAACTAGGTTCAAGACTCTTGCTACAATGGGCATATAAAGCCCACTGGCAACATTTATATGATACTAGGCTATCCAAATTTCATACTGGGCTATACTGCTCATATATTTCAGTCACATGAACCATGGAGAGAGGTGGGTTGACATGCAACAACAATCTACAGGATCTGACTCAATCTGCAGACGTTACAGTTTTTGTGCCATGTTCACACCAGCTCAGTGATAAAGACATTTGCCCAGTTACAGGATACAGATGAAAAAAAATTATAAACTGAAGCACTTTACACAGAGAAGCCACACAAACCAAATCAAATATATACAGCAGAGCCAGGTAGTGTGTGTGAAACAGAAGAACTAACCAAGAGGAAACAAAAGAACACAAATTTACAGATGTCAAAGCTGTCTGCTGGAAACACAAAATCTGACTTAAACTAGGTAATGGTCCATTAGCTAATGTTATCCCTGTGCTGGGGGAAAAAAAACTCTTCAAAAATGATGCATTAAGACCAGTGACATGTCCACTGTCACATTAAGGACACCAAAGCATATTTCAACTGAGATGCAAAAGACAGTTGCAAGATCGCTTAAAACAGCATCTTGATACCATTAAAAGAAATGGCAGTAATACCAAAAGTTACAGAGCCCAATGAATGTATGAATGCATGGTAGTTTCACTGTAAGGCTTTGAGTGTACCTCGACCATCGAGAGCTACACAAGGCAAATTACAGGCCACAGTACTCACTTCTCACCTCGGATTACGTCACTCCAAAACTGGTTGGAGCCCAGTACTACTAACTGACACACACGTTATTCCTGCTCACCACCTTTACCACAGTGTTTGGTGGATACCATTCCATCTGCCTTCCCCTCAGGTATTTGGTTTGGGCAGATTCTTTGAATTGGAGATTCGGAATCAAGAGCAAAAACAGGTGCATGGATGTATCCCCAATATATCATTTAAAAAACCTTTATCTTCCACGAAAGTGGCCAAACTGTATGCACTCGGACAACATTATTGAATTCCATTCGTGACAGGACAGACCTGGAGGAAACTGTCAGGGACTGTGGTTCAAGTGGCACAAGTAATTATTTCCATAGTTGTATGTCCGTTAAAACAAACAGCAAAGCACTAGAGGAGAGCTGTTGGTAGCTATAGAAGATATAATTTTATTTCCAGTGTAATAAATTTAAGTGTAGTGTAATCTAATATAATGAAGCACTTTTCCAAGTAAAAGACGTCAAACATTGTTGTGACTTAAGGCCTCCAGGGTTTGATGAAATCCTATACCTTCTAGATTTTAGTGGAGAGTTTAATGAGATCCATGGAGGCTGAAGCAATCTGATAAAAACTTTCCACAGACTTTTAACAGTTCAGTTTCTGAATGGAGATGAACATGTGTCACATGCATTGTAAGGTCAGGTATCTGTGAATGAGTGAGGAACTCCAGCACAGGTTGGATGATAGTGATAGTCTGAAACTGAAAACTCGTTTCAAATTTTCACTCATGTAGGCTTGTTATTTAATCTGCCTGTTGTATTATTTCACAGTAATATTATTAGACTACATTAATGGATGATGAACTTAATGTAACATATATAACTCTGGATGGGCATGTGGAAGTGCACAAATACAGATATCTCTATTTTGTGATCATGTTAACAGTGTATATTTTAATAATCTGCTGTAATTTCACCATTGTGTGTCTTACTTGGATTCATAAAAACCTCCATGAACCTATGTACATTTTCATTGCAGCTTTGTTAATCAACTCTGTTCTATCCACCAGTAATATCTACCCAAAGTTGTTAATTGACCTTTTGTCGAAAAAACAGATCATATCATATTCAACCTGCCTCATTCAGTTTTTTGTGTTTTACTCATTAGGAAGTTCAGAATTCTTACTCTTGGCGGTCATGGCCTATGACAGGTATGTGTCAATATGTAAACCTCTACAATATCCAACTATCATGACAAAAACCACTATCAGTATTTTTCTGTGTTTAGCATGGCTGGTACCTGCTTGTCACATTGCAGTTCAGTGATACTGAGTGCTGATATGAAACTTTGTAATTTAACCTTAAATGGAATAATTTGTAACAACTCAATTTACAATCTCCACTGTGTGAATTCAAAAGTACGATATATATTTGGCATTGTTGTTCTGATAACGACTGCACTTTTCCCTTTTCTCTTCATAGTTTTTACATATACTAGAATACTTATAATCTCTTATCGAAGTTGTAAAAATGTCAGGAAAAAAGCTGCACAGACCTGTTTACCTCACCTGTTGGTTTAATCAGCTTCTCCTGCTTGTGTGCATATGATATCATTATGATTCGACTGGGATCAGATTTTCCAAAAAGCTACCCGCATTAATAGCTTTACAGATGATTCTATCATCCTCTTTTTAATCCAATTATATATGGACTAAAAATGAAAGAAATATCTAAACATCTGAAGAGGCTGTTCTGTCAAACCAAAACAATGTAATGTATTAAAAGTGATATTACATTAACAGTGCTGTTATTGGTGCTAGTGCACAGACATTTCTTATGTACTAATAATACGGATATATGAATTTTCTGATCTTTGGAAGGTAAAGTGTGTAAAGATTTTGTTTTTGTTCATTATTTGTAATGAAAATAGTTCAATTCAGGTCAGTTTTAATAGAATAGCAGCAAATCACATCACACAGTATCTAAAGGCACTTTACAAAGTAGGGTCAAGACCTTACAATACTACAGAGAGATAAACCCAACAGTTCTTACAATGTACAATTACTTGGCAATAGTGGAGAGGAAAAGCCTCTTTTTAAGAAATTTCTGACAGAACAGAACTGCCTCAACTGGTTGGGTTGAAAAGAGAGAGATGAGGGAGAAAGGAGGGCTTTCTTATATGTTATTAGATTAATTATCTTTCCAGGTTGAGCAAACTTCTTCTAGACTGGTGAACGGCACTTCCTTTCCAGCTTTAAAGGCCACCTTTAAACACACATTTGTGAACTATACCATAGAACAAGCCTCTTCTGTTTCACTACCGTCTTTTTCAGAGGGGCAACAGTGTTGAGTGTTGATACTGGGCTATACTGTTCATATATTTCAGTCACATGAACCATGGAGAGAGGTGGGTTGACATGCAACAACAATCTACAGGATCTGAATCAATCTGCAGACATTGCAGTTTTTGTGCCATGTTCACACCAGCTCAGTGATAAAGACATTTGCCCAGTTACAGGATACAGATGAAAAAAAATTATAAACTGAAGCACTTTACACAGAGAACACAAATTTACAGATGTCAAAGCTGTCTGCTGGAAAGCACTTGTCCAAGTAAAAGCCATCAAACATTGTGACTTAAGGCCTCCAGGGTTTGACGAAATCCTTTACCTTCCAGATTTTAGTGGAGAGTTTAATGAGATCCATGGAGGCTGAAGCAATCTGATAAAAACTTACCACAGACTTTTAACAGTTCAGTTTCTGAATGTTGGAGATGAACGTGTCACATGCATTGTAAGGTCAGGTATCTGTGAATGAGTGAGGAACTCCAGCACAGGTTGGATGATAGTGATAGTCTGAAACTGAAAACTCGTTTCAAATTTTCACTCATGTAGGCTTGTTATTTAATCTGCCTGTTGTATTATTTCACATTAATATTATTAGACTACATTAATGGATGATGAGCTCAATGTAACATATATAACTCTGGATGGGCATGTGGAAGTGCACAAATACAGATATCTCTATTTTGTGATCATGTTAACAGTGTATATTTTAATAATCTGCTGTAATTTCACCATTGTGTGCCTTATTTGGATTCACAAAAACCTCCATGAACCTATGTACATTTTCATTGCAGCTTTGTTAATCAACTCTGTTCTTTTCAGCACTAACATCTACCCAAAGTTGTTAATTGACTTTTTGTCTGAAAAACAGATCATATCATATTCAACCTGCCTCTTTCAATTTTTTTTGTTTTACTCATTAGGAAGTTCAGAATTCTTACTCTTGGCGGTCATGGCCTATGACAGGTATGTGTCGATATGTAAACCTCTACAATATCCAACTATCATGACAAAAACCACTATCAGTATTTTTCTGTGTTCAGCTTGGCTGGTACCTGCTTGTCACATTGCAGTTCTAGTAATAATGACTGCAGATATGAAACTTTGTAATTTAACCTTGAGAGGAGTTTTTTGTAACAACTCTATTTACAATCTCCACTGTGTGAGTTCAAGAGTACGATCTATATTTGGTGTCGTTGCTGTGATAATCACTGCACTTTTCCCTCTGCTCTTCATACTTTTACATATCCCAGGATACTTATAATCTCTTATCGAAGTTGTAAAAATGTCAGGAAAAAAGCTGCACAGACCTGTTTACCTCACCTGTTGGTTTTAATCAGCTTCTCCTGCTTGTGTGCATATGATATCATTATAGTTCGACTGGGATCAGATTTTCCAAAAACTGCACGTTTAATAATGACTTTACAAAGTGATTTTGTATCATCCTCTTTTTAATCCAATTATATATGGACTAAAAAGTGAAAGAAATATCTAAACACCTGAAGAGGCTGTTCTGTCAAACTAAAGTGATGTGATGTATTATAAGTGACATTGCAGGAACAGTGGTGTTGGTGATGCTATTGTACATTTTTTCTTCTGTAATAATGTAGAGATGCGAAAGGTCTGATCATTGGAAGGTATTTAATGTGAAAAGTGAAGATTTGGTTTGGATCCTCTTACTTTTCATCATTGAAACAGTTAAGTGTATATAATAATTGTATTAAATAAATGTAATTATATATTTAAACTGCCTCCCTTCAATAAATTGTTTTTTAGATCTGTGATTAGATCTGTGATTAGATCTGATCAGTTTATTTTTATTGACAGGTTACATACTGTAAGCTTTCAAGGTTACAGTAATTAAAGCTCTACTTAAAATGCCTACTCTTGATGTTCTCAATGTTTTAGTCAACTATATACCTACATTAGGGGAAATAAATATTGGACACACCAGCGTTTTTTTCATCAAACATATTTCCAGTGCAGCTGGGCATTATCTGCAAGTGGAAGGAACATCACTCCACCATCAACCGACCATGGACAGGAGCCCCTGATTTATAAATGGTCAATCAGAAATTTAGTCAGAGGAGTAACCCAAGAGCCAAGGACACTGGAAAAGAGCTCCAGAAAGACCTGGAAGCAGCAGGTTTAGTTGTCACAATAGCCAATGCACTCCACCACCACGGTCTCGATGCATGATCACCCTGGAAGACTCCATTACTGAAGAAAAGGCATTTTGAAGCTCATTTGATGTTTGCTACACAACATTTGGAGAAGCCTGTAGATTACTGAGAGAATGTAGTGAGGTCAGATGAGAAAAAAATTTAACATTTTGGCAACAAGATGACACGCCATGTTTGGTGGAGAAATGGCTCTGCACATGACCCTATAAATACCAAACCTACAGTGAAGTTTGGATGTAGAGCATCATGGTATGGGTTTTCCTCTCTTCTCATGGCACTGGCAATATCCAAATGATTGAATGGAAGATGAATGGAGCTATGCACAGGGAAGTCCTTGAGAAGAATCTGTTGCCATCCACCAGGTAGATGAAACTGAGATGAGGGTAGACCTTCTAGTAGGACAACGATCCAAAAGGAGACTGTCAGTTGGTTCCGGAGAAAGAAAATATAGGTGTTGTAATAGCCTAGCTAGTCATCAAATTTAAACCCAATAGAACATTTGTGGAAGGAACTGACGATCAAGATTCACCAGCAGGCCCCCAGATATATTCCAGGTTGAAAGATTGTCTGCACAGAAGAATGGGCTAAAATCCACCTGAACACTGTGAGAAATGGGTTTCTTCGTACTGGATGTGTCTTGAGGCTGTCATTGCAAACATCGCTTCTCCGCCAAGTATTAAATAATTTTCAGTTAGTGTGTTCAATACTTTTTTCCCTTTGAAGCCTTATTTCCCCCATTATATATTCACCCTCCTCTTCATTTCTAAAATGATAAACTGTTGCAAACCAATTATATGATTATTTGCATAGGAATGGTGCATTTTAAGATTTTCAATCAAGATTTAGAGTCCACTATAGCACAGAAACAGCACTGATTAAAGTTACCAACAATCTTCTAATGGCCTTGGGCAATGGACTTGTTTCTATGTTTTGTCCTGTTAGACCTTACTGCTACATTTGACACCACTGATCACAAGATTTTATCACAGAGACCGGAACATGTCATTGGGGCTAAAGCAACAGCACTAGGCTGGTTTAAGTCAGGCTTATCAGATAGATTCCAGTTTGTTCATGTCAACAATAACTCTTCCAAGCACACAAAAGTTAGTCATGGAGTTCCACATGGCTCTGTGCTTGGACTGATACTTTTCACCCTGTATACGCTTTCTTTATGCAATATTATCAAGAAGCACAGAAATAATTTTCACTTCTATGCAGATGACACCCAGTTGTATTTATCTACGAAGCTGGATGAAACTAATCAGGTAGTCAAACTTCAGGCACGTCTTCAGAGCACAAAGGTCTGGATGACCTGTAATTTTTTACTTCTAAATTCAGACAAAGCTGAAGTCATTGTACTTGGCCCTAAACACTTCGGGAAATATTGTCTAATCATATAGTTACTTTGGATGGTGTTACCTTTGCCTCCAGTTCTAATGTAAGGAACCTTGGAGTCATAACTGATCAGGACATACCCTATTTATTATACAAAGATTTTTATCCTATCTTTTTTATTTTACCCAGAATTTTTATTGTTAAGGTTTAAAAGGTGTTTTATGTTAACTTTCCTAGCATTTCTGTACTAAACTACGATTTTGTTGTGTTAGTGGTTTTTGTTTTTTTTAAACATACAAATATCATTAGTATTTTTGCAGTACTTTTAGGTGATAATCTGTAACTTAACATTACATGTCTGTCATTTAAAGGTGGTATTTATTTTATATTCAATATTTGAATTTTTTTCATGTTTAATTTTTTTTAATTGACAAAAGTTTCCTTGGCAGCAAAGCACTCTGACTGTAAAATAACAGCTATGTAATGTATTTGTAACACGTTTGGCAACCGTTATTTTACAGTTTTTGAATGTCACAGTATTCTTCAGTATTTTAGCATGTTTTTTCTGGTGCCTGCGTTGCCAGATTTTCACAGTTTTTATGTTTTTTTTGTTTTTTCTTCAGTGAAGAGTTAAACAGTTTTTGTTGCATGCACGTGCAGGTCAACTCTGAGTGATAGTGTAGAAAATTTAAGATCAAAGCCCAAACATTGGGCTTCTCCAAACTTGTCCAAACAGCCCTTGTATAATAACACACACTTCCAAGTAAACAACGTCAAATGTTGTTGTGACTTCAGGCCTCCAGGGTTTGACAAAGATTTTTACCTGTTAGATTTTAGTGGAGGGTTTAATGAGATCCATTGAGGCTGAAGTAAACTGATAAAAACTTTCCACAGACGTTTATCAGCTCATTGTTCATTGTTCATTGAATGTTGGAAATGAATATACACCACATGCATTGTAAGGTATCTGTGAATGAATGAGACACTCCAGTACAGGCTGGATGTTACTTATATTGTGAAACTGAAAACTCTCTTTTGACTAAGGAAGGCTGGTTATTTAATCTGCCTGTTGTATTCCTTAACATTAATATTATTGAACTACATCAATGGATGATGAACTTAATGTAACATTTATAACTCTGGATGGGCATGTGGAAGTGCACAAGTACAGGTATCTCTATTTTGTGATCATGTTAACAGTGTATATTTTAATAATCTG
>BRZM01003578.1:21033-35174 GCA_033238685.1 Lates japonicus
GGAAGCACACATAAATTCAAAGAGGTTTTGCAAATGCCTGCAACCACAAAATTAGTAACAAAATGATGAACACAAACTATGACATTTTCTATTTTTTACCTCTTTTTAAGCATGGCCACTGGCAGCAGTTGCATGTGCGGTAAAAAGCCACCGCAAGCGCCTGAGCCCACTGAAAATGGGTACATGTTTGCAGTGCCCTGTCTTATCACACTGCCAGCAGTGCTCAGATGAGCACCCATTAAAGGCAATGCAAAGAATAAAACTTTTAAACCTGACAGTGTGTTCAATCAATGCCTTAATGCTTATGGGAAATCCATTAAGGTTTCCTGTTTTATTGGCAGAGTACCTGAGAGTTTCCAGAGTCAGCATTGTGTTTGAACCCAGCTGGATCAGGAGTCAGAGAGTCAGACTAAATTTCAACTTGAACAACTCCCATAATGATGAGCTCAACCCTGAATCAGCCTGCACAGTATTTCGGTGTACTATTTACCAAAGAAGTCTGGTCTCACTGGTCTAAAGGACACACAGTGGAAGACATTACTCTGTCCATCCTGCAATGGCTGAAGATCTTCGATCTTGAGCCAAGAGACATACAATATCCTTAAAAGTTAGAAGGCCAAAATAGCACATTAAAAAAAAGGATTATGATGCAAACAGAATCAGAGCTCAAAGTTGTTTTAAATGTATTCCTAAGATGCAAATAGAGCCTGTTTCTCAATAATGCATAAAAAATAAAAGGTTAAGAGACAGATTAGATCAAATAATCATTAAATAAACTAAGGCACAGACTTCCTCATAGATTTATTATTATTCATATGGGACTGACAAGACGGCTAAAGACACGAGTCGCAAACCAGAATCATAAAATAACACTCAATGAGCAGTGCATATTCCTGTGTGAGGAGGAGATGAGGTAATACTATTATAACAAAGAGGAAAGAGGATGCAGGGGAACTAAGTTTGAGGCAAAAAATAGAGTTTCTGGTAGGCAGAATTGGGTGCAACCACCAGTGAAAGATACAACATCCTGCAGAGCAGGTAAATAGGAAACAGTTAAAGGGAGAGCAAAGAGATACTGCACAATAACCTGCAGGAGGGAGAACACTGCATGAGTTGCCCTACACTGGATCTAATTTATGATGACAGAGGAAATTGGATGAGATGTTGGGATGCATAAACAAGGATTGAGAGATTCTGGAAACCAAGAAGGAATGTCATGTTCAGAGACAAAACAGATGTTCAGATAGCTGGTTTTATACAAAATTCCAACTGTCACTGAAAGTTCGATTTTTCAAGAAACAGCAGATAGGAATCTCTCATAAAATGAATCATGTGATCAGAATATGAGCATCTCACATTTGATTTCATCCTCCAGCTAATGAAACCGGTTAGTGTGTCGAAAATAAACTGCCTGTTTGGAATAAAAGAATATTCGGGTCAGCATATCATATCAGACGATATTTCAGTCCCAGTGTTATTTTTCGTATGTAAATGTTCTCAGTTTCACGAGCAAGGCATGTAGAAAAGTTGAACAGCTCGGTTGGTGAACATAACAGTAAACGATAAAATGTTAAAGAAAATCTTTAAGCCCGTGAGTGCTTTTTCAACACAGCCAGTTGCGCGGGCATCCTGTGCAGACTGTTCTCGCTCGTTATAATATTTTTCTGTGTTTATGTATGTCCATCAGAGATTTACAGAGGCCGCAGATTGCCGACCACTACTTTAAAAAGATTTTTAAAACCTGGCGGGCGAAAATCAAACATGAAAGCAGCGCCCTGAGCAGGGCGCCTAAACCCACACACACACCCAGGCGGCTCCCTGTTTCGCAAAGCGCTTAATCTGTAAAGAACTTAAATGTGCACTCACTGGCGCACCATCCATGGTTACATGCTTTGACTGTGCCCTCAACTTATTAGAGCCCCATTAACTCACCTCATTACTAAGAAACGTCACCTTTTTGCTTTCAAGATCAACAAACACAGCCTGACATGTCTGATTTCGGAATAATGGTTGTTGACACTGAAGCGCGATGTAACCCTGTGCACTGGCATGAAATAAAGGAACTTTGTAGAACGCTTCACCACAACAGCATATTAAGGGGCTCGGTCAAAATGATGGCCTATCACATGAGACAGGACACAGAGTAATTAGGCAGACGGTAAAATGACCCAGTTGTCTTCCAATGTGTGTCTGTTTGTGTTTGCGTCACTAAAGAAAAGTGGATTGGTGTTTTGTACCGGAAATCAGGTCTCTTCTATACACCCCAGCGATACTGTGGTTTTGGTCTGGCTTTTTCTGGGAGCCAGACTGGTTGAGGTCTTGGTGGTATGGATGGTGTCTTTGTTGGATCCCATTGCAGACCAAATACCAGACACATCGGTATGATCACAATATCACACACATTACGCCATTAGCATTGACGGCTTCGCCTGATTTCATCCGTGCTGCTACTGCAAAACCATATCAATTTATTAGATGACAATTTACCACTAGATAGCCAAGGATATTACAGTGTCTCACAAATGGTATTGTAGCAGTGGTTTGTCTTACTCCCAATTACTTGTACACAGTCATCACATATTAGAAAATCCCACGTCAGCAACAGATTTTAGCAATGAAGAAACAATATTATGACGATAATGATGAGATGAAGGTAAGAGATTAGTTAAGACTAGAAAGTTAAGACTAACCAGTTAGGCTTTATTTTCAACCTGTCCAACTGACTGACGTTGAAGTTTTTTTTTTTTCCTTTGAACTACTTTGTTATTCTTGCTGTGCTCCTGAAGGATGTATTTGAGTGCAGTGTTACTTAACTATAGCCTGGTGACAGAGCAACAAATGGCACCAGCAGAGTACAAATAGCAGTTTTCTTTATAAGGGGTGTTACATTTGTTTCATCCACTAGTGTTTTCAAAGTTTGTTAAAGTTACCAAACCGCCACGTCAGCTTCAGGAGTTAAGGTTGGCCTCTGCCCACACATTAAAAAGCATTGTGATGCACATGTAGAATCAATAGCTCACATCGCCATTTGAAATTGACTATATCCTGCTGTGACAATACAGCCTGACATGGTACTGCTGAAACTGCTCTGACATGCACCAAGGGAGTACAGTGGCCCCAAGGCTTGTATGTGAGTAGCCACAGCTTAATGAGGGTGGCATGAAACATTTCTGGTCAGTCTATGTCAACAAACAGAGAGTTACAGGTCTCCAAGACAACCCCAAGACCATCAGAAACCGGCTGCTCCCAACTGGATCTGAGACCCCAGAAACCTTTAGCTGCCTCCTTTCAACTCTTTCTTTGCCCTCTCTTCACCTCCAACCCCCAGTCACTGTGTGATAAACCACGCCCAATGGATTTCTGCCATGCCCCAGCGGAAAAGGTCTCAAGTTTCCGTTAAATCAGTGCCCACAGGAACCATAACTTGGCCCAAAAACTGTGGGCGACAAAGCAAACATCACATGCTGCCAGACAAGCGAAGCCAGAGATAGCAGAGAGTCAGTTCGCTTAATTAGTCAGCTGACAACCTGCCACCAGAAATGACAGCCCAGGACATCTTCATTTTCTGAACTAGTATCTCCAACAGGAACAGCTACAAGAATCCAGAAGAGATGTGTCAGATAAGGATCAGATCCTGAATACAGGCTCAAGAAAAGCAAAGATGGTTAACGGCAAAATAAATCAGACTACAAATACTGCCAACAGAAAAAACTTCTTTATCTTTTACTTGTGTTTACCTTCCTGTTGCAAAGTTACAAAACTCACAAATATCTTGCAACCTAGAAGTGATGGGTCTACCACGGCTACGCAAACCAAACAGTTTTAACAAAGAAATATGTTTTTGCTTGTTCATAGGTAAGGCTATAGATTTTTTCATTTTCTGCAAGCCCTCAAAGTTTCACAGCTGAAATTATGATGAGCAGGTGGTCCTTGTAGATGTGCTCATACACAGAAAGTCAAGATGGATCATTAATAGGATAAAGAGTCAAACACGAGGCACAAGTTTTCGGGTTTATCAAAATAGATTTAGTCATTCATGAGAATTATTAGTCACTTTAACGTAGATCATCTAGAGAATATCACATCATGAGAACTAAATAAGAGATAAGAATTAAATTAAATCTGTCTTTCTGTGTCTTTGAAAATCAACAGTGAGTGATTTTACATCAAAATGTGCCTTCTCCCTTTTTCACTCATCGCTTTTCATCAATATTTGACATTCCACACGGAGAAAAAGGCAGAGGCCAAGTTTCACCAGCAGCTAACCCAGTGACCGTGATGATTTGTGACACGTGTAAGTTTGCCACCCTGTAAATAATTTGGACAATAGTAATAGAAATACCAGGTAAAATGAATTCGGTGAGATTTTCTGGAAGCGGATAACTCTGTCTATCATTCCACTTATAATAATTGGAGGTTATGTCTCTACAGTTAAAACCAGCACTCTGAAGACTGATAACAGTATTTTAGACTGACTCCCAATTTCACTTCAACCAATAAAAACATAAACAAAGAATTCAGAAATTCCCAGCAGAACTGTATTCTGGCAGCGACAGAAGACCTAGTTTCAAGGTGGAAAAGGTATTGATAGACAAATGAACAACAAAAATAACATGAATAATATTAAATCACTCCATTTTAGAGAAGTTATTATACCACCAATTTCCACTTGAGCATTAATGCCATTCAGATCAGAAAGCTTATTCCAAACAAACATCTTGGTTCAATAAATATTCATTCAATATTTTAACATCCAAATTTGAGACCATCTGAAAATGTAATAATTTATAAGTTACAAATTGTGTGTCTGCCCCAACATCAAGGATACTAAATGTGGGTTCTTGTTCTCACAGAGAGCCTTAAGTGTTAATTTGGATTTTAAATGTGATTTTTGTCTTATGAACTAGTTTACAGTCAAAATTTCTCAGCTTCAGATTGTGGTATCACAGAGAGCCCTGAATCTATGGATTTAACTGCGGTACAGAGAGAGCTGAAAACCCAAGTCTTATTTGTTAAAATAGGTCACCAGGTCCATCACACTGCGAGTGTGGCAAATGGTGCCTAGATTACATTTACTGTTAATGACAGGAGATCATATAGAAAAAGACTGAAGAGTTTGAAGATGAGGCAGAGTCTGAAAGCAGAGGGAAGGAGCAAGAGATGAGATAAATGAGAAGGAGGAGGAGGTAGAGCTAAGAGGGATTGGCTAGTGAATAGTGAGAAGGAGAGTAGCTGGAATGGCGGCATGAGATGGTGAATAAGAACACGTGAAAAGAGGGAGACAGTGAGCAAAGCAGATGATTCATGACTCATCTGCTGAGTTAAAAGTCTGCAGCATCTGTATTTGACAAAAGCATCCCCTCAAGTCCCTTCATACTAACCTGCTACAATCTCGTCTCCATCAGCAAATGCAACCAGAAAAAACTGCTTTAGCAGGCACAAATTATCATATACAGAGGGACTCAATTAGCTCCTGCAGACCACAACTGACTGGCAGCATAATGCCACGTTAACAAGACTAGTGACCACACACACCCCGCCTCAGCTAACCTTGCTGGTGTCGCTCGTTAACAGCAGGCTGACTTTATCATGCAGGAGGAAGGTAGATGTGATGTCTGAGTAGTTGAAGGCTTGTTTTGAAGGCCGCCATTTCTTTGATAAATCGCTGCCGGAAAGGCAGCTGCTATAATCAAAGGCTAAGAGGTTATAATCGTACACACAGCATCGACAATCATACACTCGCTGGGAATCAATACTATAACGGCACCTCTGCCAGATCAGGTTGTAGACTGTGTGTGTGTGTGTGTGTGTTGGGGGGGAGAGGGGGGAGGGCTGTTTGTCTTTTAACAACAGCATCATGTTCAGGAATGAAAGCTGAATACATCTGGATTAATAGCGTCTCTTGGCATTTAACATCCTGTTATCGGAAATCTATAAAAGCTCCAGTACCAGCTTTGGTAACATGAAATACATACATACATGG
This sequence comes from Lates japonicus, assembly GCA_033238685.1. Classification (NCBI taxonomy): domain Eukaryota; kingdom Metazoa; phylum Chordata; class Actinopteri; family Centropomidae; genus Lates; species Lates japonicus. Next base: position 27,017 of record BRZM01003578.1, read on the forward strand.
GATGCTGCAGAGTGTCACCCTGAAAACATTGACTGAACAGATCCATAAAAAATCTCCTGCAGGCTGTTAGAGTGGAGTGCCTTCAATCTTAGTTTGATTCCAGCTAAAACATTTTATCCCATGGAATCAATTTTACACGTTTTCACAGAAAATGGCAAAATGAAGCAGAGGTGACTTTAAGAGTCCTCGAACTCTGCCTCTCCAGTGAATTATGTTACACAACCAATGCAGAATTACTAACTTCCATCATCCTTGGACCTTTTGTCAAACTACAGGCAGTTGGTGTTCGAGATAAAAACTTATAGTTAACAGTGGTTTAAAAGTTAAAACTCCACCCATCAGCTGAAACTGTTAAACTGTGAGAAAAGGTGGACTTCAGTTAGCTTTATGGCGTGTTAAATGTCTGATTTTTAATTAGACCGAGCTAATAAGGCTAATTAGCCTCATTTGTAAGAATGACTGGATTTGATCGACAGGTTTAGTGTCAATCAGTGTCACAGCAGAGAAGTTACAGCCTTTAAAAGACAAAGCTTCTTACCAGTAATTACAGCATGCTCTGCCCATTAGGCTAATTGGTGTTACGGTGCCAGAATACAGGGCCAGGAAATGACATCTCTGCAAGTTTAGTTAAAATTCTACAAGTGGGCTCGTCTGACACAGAGTTAATTTAAATGTACAGTTAAACTTCTGGAGTCAGTGCATAAAGGTCAAATTTGTCTCAACTTTTTAATAGAGGTCTGAAATGGTTTTAACAAGGGGAAGCAAATCTTAACTTAACAACTTTATAGCTTAACTTATTGACATGTACACAGCAGACTGTGTGAGCTGCCCGACTGAATTTGGCATTTCAATGTGGACTGTATTCTCATGTGTTAGAACAAGAAGACTGTATTATCAGATGCCACAGTTGTTTTTTAGGTTTGAACAAGCTATGCACGTAATCAGACTGTCCTTTACTTCTGAGCTTCTTTCATTCTTGTGTATGGATACAGCTTCTCTTTTATAATCCACTTCATCAGGTTTTAGTAGAGCCAAACTTAACCTGTTCACCTCACTCTGCTTTAGCTTAGAATAAACCTTTTATATCATCTCTCCACTAAACATCTCATTCAAACTCAGCTTTTTTCCTCTGTCATTTCTCTAGCCTTTTCACACAGAAATTAGTAAGGCCACATCTCTCTAAGATCTCTTCTATTTTAGCACAGGGACATGCAAGACTTTATTTTAATACTCGCATCTTGTGGATATTATCTGTCTTTTTTTAACACTAATCATCTCACTTTTAATTCTCTCACTCACAGTCTTATCCTGACAGTCTTAGATTCAGTGTTTGTCACTGTACGAATGGTTTTTACATTTTGACAGCAAAAACCAAGCAGCCTGTCAGGAGGACGTCACTGTGTGAAAGATTACTGAAGTTCTTTTCTGCTTTAGACTGTTGTGTTCTTGATGCTCCTGGGTTCAATGTCGCTTCCCTTATAACTGAAGTGCCATTTGAGGACTTAAAGATGAGTACTGCTTTAAACAAAAAGGACATTTAAAAAGGTTACAACATTGCTTGTCTTACATGTTTTATTTAACAGGCAGGTTGCTGAGATTGCCCAGAACTAAAAACGTTTTCCAGAACAGTGTGGATTTGGCAACGCCGAGATAAACCAGACTTAATTACACAGCATACTGATCAGGCATTATGTTGATTAAAAATGACTATAAAAGGCGGGGTGAAAAGGTAGAGGTTCATTATCAGAAAAGCTGTTGTGTCAGCTCAACCTCTGTGTGCCCACATAAAGACACCCGTGGAAATTATATAGCAAAGACTTGGCAATTCTGAAAGTAACACAACAAAACAGACTTAATCATCCTTCAGACAGGCAATTTCCTACGGCACTTGTTAAAGTCAAGGTCAAAGTTTCCAGCTCGGGCTCATTTTTATTCTTTGATGCATTATTTACTCAAAAAGGTAAATCATCTAGTTCATGCATGTATATGAACATATTTCGGGGTCTCTCATGAGAAATGAAGTCATGAAAATCAATCCCTCATACCCTGCAATAAATGGAGGTCAGCAGAGATAGACTGGATATAACTCACCTCCTCTCATATAAACACAAACCTCAAAACAAATCAAGGCCGATAAAATATTTATGTGGTTGGTTTGGTATTCTGCTTCGAGCTTATAGACCTGCAGGAAGGTTTGTCTTTGGTCATATTTACACGTCGGTGTGCATGAGTATGCGTTGATATGTATAACGGAGTTTGGACTTTGATGCTGCAGGATGCTGAAAAGAAACTGTTGCAGAAGCAGCATGCAGCTTAACTAGTCCAAATGATGTTTAAGGATGCACCAGTCTCCTGATACCCATCAATACCTATTCCCTGTCCAAAACCACTGCTCTCTTTCCCCCACAATTAAAATATGTACATCATATCAAGTAGAACACATTCAGATCATTTTAATGTAAGGTAACATGAGGCCAGAGATTGCTGAGGCACTTAAAACTGCATCTATGGCCCAGCATGACTTAAACTGTATTTAATGTGGATGTGTCACATCTGGCCGTTACCCAATCTGCTGATACTGACCTTACTCAGCAGTTTGAATCGGTACATTCGCAATTAAGTTAAAGATTTGAATACGAATAACAAAAACCATTATCTTAAACAAAAATACTTATTTACAGTACGTCCCAGAGACTCAACGCAAATGACTGCAGCAAATGCACCAACAACTTCAATTCAAATCCAGGTGCTGTAAAGGAAATGACAAAATGTATGAATTTTAAACAGATGGTACATTTCTAAAATTGCATCACTTTTATTTCCCCGAAGGCACCAATGAAGCTTTTTCTGCCACCATTATATATTCATAGAAAGGAACTTTTTTGGCCTCAGGCAGTGCTTCCTTGCAAGATGTTATTACTGGGGGGCAGTATTCGGCCTGACAAGAACTTATTTACAAAACTTAAGCTTAACATCCAGCTCTGAAGTTATGATTTCTTACTGTTCTGTCATTCTTTATTTGCCTCTTCAGTGTCTCCTTTTTTTCTCCATTCTTCCCTACAGGCCCAGGCCAGTTAGTGTCCTTGTTACAAAAACTACATTTTCACTTCTACTTGGATACAGAGGCATGTGACCTACAGTACACGTCATTTTAATTATCCATAAAGACAAAACTCAAGTCTGAGACTCTGCCATCCCTTTGGTACAGTGACCAGGAGAGTGTGTATGACTAACATTCATAACACATCAAAAGACTGAAGAATTCTTTTCAGAAAACCCCCGTCAGCTTTTACTGGTGCTGCAAAATGAATGCATCTGAAAGCTAAGGAAGTTAAAGTGCTGCTCAGTTAAGTTTTCTTAACTAATTCTGCCTTTTTATCCTCCCTTCTTCACCTCTCCTTACTACCAAACTAATAACACCTCAGCAGTCAGACACTCCTCCATTCCCTGTTCTACACCTCCTCTCTCTCCCTCAGTTAAGTGCTTCTTTCCACTACTCTGTCCCTCCCACTCTTTTTTAAATGTCAAATATACAGTGCACTGCGCATGGTTGTGAGTGGCTGCTGCTACAAACTGAGGCCTTTGTCTTTGTTTAGAGAAAAGACAAGAAGCTATATGAGCCATGCTAGTGGTTATGCGAGGCAGGTCTCCATTCGTAGTACCAAATACTGTGCCAATCTGCCCAGAGACGCTGAGATATTTCACAGGGTAAGTGTAAACTCTGACTTGCTGGTGGTACTAGAGGAATCACAGGATCACCACAGTCATTAGAATTAGACATTAGACATACATTAGAATAGTTTCATCTCAGTCCATCCAGTAGTTGTTGAGATCATCACTCTGGACCAGTTATTACATTACAGGACAAATTCTAATGATATTTCTTACATCAATTTAGTGACATTTTAGTTGCACTGTAACTACGTTCCACACTCTGACAGTCAGTTTCTTTTTCCAAGGTTCTCACTGCTGTTTCACTCCATTCCCCTTCCCCTCGAGACACTCTTTGCTCTGTGGTTGGAAGGCCAGACGTGTTTTGACTTTGGCCGGTGGAGCAGTGGGGGATGCCTGCGCGCATCATTCCCAAGAAAACAGGTTAAAATATTGATTCAATATTTTAATCTATTTTAACCTTGTATTACTAATGGAATAAAAATACTTAAAATCTTACTATTCTAGATACAGAGTACTTAAATAAATAAATAAATCCCAATAGTATTGTGTTTCTGGAGCCTTTATATACTTTTAACCTGAGAATGGACGTTCATCCTTGACACTGGTAACAGAACATATGGCAAAATAATCTCAACTCAAAGCTCCACTTACTTTTTTCAAAACTCTCAACCTCATCTGACAGTATACAGCTTTGGGTTTAAGGTTTTCAACACGTACCAGTGAATATGTAGAACTGATAAGATGCATTACATCTGCAATCCAATGATACAGTACAGTGGTAATGCATTCTCTCATTTAATATGAATAACCTTCAGGGAGGAACATGCTAAACGCGTCAAGTCAGATTTCAAATTAAGTTTAACATCTATTCCACCGAGTCCATGTGTGAATAAATATGAATGAGTGTGTGTAGCTCTTAAGGTTGTCATGACTGTTTATGAAAATTAATCACTTGAGTGGGAGGGAAACTCCTTTACAACCTTAGTCAGGTCTTTAGAACCTCGAGCATGAGGCAGCACACGCCTTATGTAAGCATGCAGTAAAAACTCTCTCACACACACACACAACACAGCAAGTGGTGTCACTACAGGCTGCCTAGGGAAACAATACCGCAGTACGTCTTAGAGTAAAATGTTGGAGCAAATATGTATTGTGTGGGCGTGCACACAGCGCTGAAAAGGAAAGCGTCGACACCGTATGACAATACTCAAAAGTATAGTTAGGGAGAGTGAAATTGGATGAAAGAAATCAATATTTAAGTGCAAATAAATTTTGCAACAGGCGATGGAGAAACTTCTGCTGCCTGGGAAGACAAATTCTGTGAAGAATCAGATGGAACTGACCGACTCCTTTTTAAAATCCAAGGTGTTTTTCAGAAAGAAAATGGTAAGAGCCGAAAACAGTAAGTCTCAATCATAAATTAAATACAGCTGTATCTATAAGGTGGAGGATAGTTGTGTAAAGATGAGGACAAACGGAAAGAGGCAGAATTGACTCAGCATCAAGAGAAACAGCCCCGACTCCCAAAGACAAATCACCTTTTCCTGCTCTGTGTACTGATCAGCATCAGTGTGTGTGTGTGTGTTTGTGAGTGTGTGCATGTGCAACATATCCAGTCACCACACCCAGATCTAAGCAGGAGAATGTGCTCTGTCCTCTAATAAAGTCACACAAACCAAGGTCATGCTCACATACCTAAACACCCACACACAAACAGACACAATGCCCACAGGCAGTCAAAAGCAATGAGTGGGCAGAGAGGAGGAAAACAGGAGCTGAACCGTCTTCATCTTCATTTACATTCAATTGAGAGAAGTTTATAGCAGCAGTGGAACACTGGGGCATCGTGGAAGAAATAAATAAATGCAGCAGACACACAAACAGACACACAAACAGAAGCACTTGCATTCTCAGAAAATGCAGTCTCTTTAAGTGTTAGCAATGGTAATAACACGGTACTATAACCTCTGAGCCCCTTTAATCCAGACGAGGACTCAGATGATCAATGCACTGAACGAGTCAAAAAATACGCTGGACTGCTGTTTTGCATGAGAAAAGGTTTAAACCGTGAAAAACAAAAGAAAGTTATATTAAAATGAAATATGAGCATAGGAAATGATTAAAAGACTTGCAACACCTTTCCAGATTTCTGTTTTATTTGGAACAGAGAGAACAGTAAATCCAATAACCATGGCAGCTGTACAGCCATTTTTTCCAGTCAGTGCTGATTTCTCTGAGCCACACAGCCACAGTTAACAGTTAAAGGTCATTTTAGACACAATTACAGGCCTATAGAACAAATGTGCTGCCATGCTGCTGCTGCTGCTGCTGTCCCTTTTTCCAAACAGCTAATTTAGTGTTACAGTTCAATTTAAGGGTGATCAAAGTTATGGAAGCTACAGACAAAAGGTAATGTGGCAAGTGGGACTTATTTGTTACTAATAACATGACTTTTTAAAAGTTTTGTGAATCTCACGACATCTGAGGGCTTCAGGAGGACAGTTCTAAAACTTTTAAAGGTCTTTTTAGAGACAGACAAATTTAATCTTAAGACAGAACTTTAGAAACAAAACTACAGAAACCAGGATGTCAAAACACCTCTCTGACAGAACATAACTAATGAAAGTTCTGTGACTACAATGTAGAACACAGCAAAACACACAGGAAAATTAATTGTGCTAATTGTGCTAGTGCTAATTAAATCTGTATGCAACATATGTCTAGCATTAACTGTGGGATTTAGGACACAGTTTGAATTGAAAGGGTGTCTTGTCTCTTGAATTATAAGAATGTAGAAGTCACACATCCTGAGACCTTCATTATCATGGAAATTAAAGCAACAGGTCTCCAGTCATTTAGGCAGGTGACATTTCCTCAGGGGCAGAAATGATAAAAGTTGGCCAAGTCGTGCGGGTGCTTCACTGCTTTTTGTAACAAAATTAAAAATGCCAGTCAAAGCAGGACTCAGAAGAATAATGAATGACCCCAAAACCAGCTGCAGAAGCCTAAGCCGGTGCTGTACAGGTGTTTTATTTGAGCCGTGCTACTTTCTTAACTTCTCATTTATGAATCTCTGAGGGAGGAGAGGAGGCTGGTCGAGCTGTGGGGGGGGGGCTGTTATGTGTTCAGACTGTCAATGATTAGGTCTTGCTCATGTTGTTTTTCTCAGATTTGGACGGTGCCCAGCACAGTAATAATGCAGAGAACCACAGGGTCCCTCTGATCTGGGTGTGGGAAGAGACTGTGCAAAACTCTTTTTCTGAACACAAATGAACTATTAAGAGCCTACAGCTGGTTTCATGAATGCAGTCAGAGAATCCACATTACAAAGGAATAATAAACTAATGAAATCCTGCTTTCAGTGGGGGCACAATGCCAGATAATGAGCAGTTAAACTACTTTTTAAAGGTGGTATTTTTTTGGTATTTCTATAATGAATTGGTTTGAGTCCTGAATGCCTATGAAACACATTAGTGGAATGTTTTTCACTTCTTTTTTTTCCACACAAAACTGTCTGGTTTTACTAAAAGTCACATGAACAGAGTCTATGGACACAGGCCCATAGAGGTTCACTGATGAAACAGTGAACCTCTTACTTTGATTGGCTCACACTGTTGTTTACCCCACTTCCTCCTTTGATATTACATATTTAAGAACTAGAGCCCACTGATATTATTAGGCATGGCTTCAGTAACAAGAAAAAAAGAAGAAACGACACATTCTTCCTCTTCAAAATTAAAATGTTTAATTCATAAGCAATAAAACGGAGTTACAGCCTTATTTGATCTTATATGACCAGCAGCTTATGGTGACTAATGTCAGCTCATACTTAAATAGACTTAAGATACAGTAGATATTACTGTGTAACTGACATTACTGAGTCAGTTTGCTTACTTTTCTTTTATGAGCTGCTACTGGTACTGTGGTCACACTATGTTTTAGCATCTACCATTATCTGCGTTCATTAAAAAGTTTGGATTTTATCTAGAAGTCTTTAAGTTTTGAGGTATCTGTGTCTCAGATTTCATAGTTTCCAGGGGGATAAATATCATTTCATATTATTAGAGTTTCTGAAGTTTCAATATCTGGCCACTTCCACACAGAAACTGTACGCATGACCAACCTCTTTTGCAGTTTGAGTGTACTGACCCTTTAAATTTTGCCAGCTACATTTTGGGAGAGTTTTTGTCCAAGGGAAATGGTTCTTTCCATTTCCTCTTTCTTCTATTAGTTCTTCCCCTTTAGCAAAGTAAGCTATCAAATTTGACTGGACAGTCCATTAGCTCAGAGCACAAAGAGACAGGGATGCTGCTGAGACAGAGATTGTGTAGGACTGAATGAGGTTGTGAGAAACTTTATGGGCTCGGATGTGTGTGTGTGAATTTGCTGTATGTGTGCATAATGGGTGTTGCAGTGTGTAATCAGCATGGCATGAGTACACTAAAACATCAAAGCAAAAATATTTGTGTGTGTGTTTGTGTGT
>BRZM01003579.1:0-16598 GCA_033238685.1 Lates japonicus
ACACACACACACACTGTACATTATTCAACAGGAGAAAGCCAATCTGTACTCCTGTACCTCCACAGCACTGTGACATTTCCCCACCGTTCCTGTCGCCCGAGACCACGTCCCATATCTAATTTTCCTCCCTCCCTAATCGGATTAACCCCCGGCGTCCCTCGCTGGGCCCCGTTCCTCTATCAATGGACGGCAGCTTGGTTCCTATAGCGAGCAGCTGCACTAAGTGCCTGTAAGATCGGCCTTTTCACAGAGAGGTGTAGCTGAAATCACTCTCCGCAGTAATCTGTGCTCTTTAGCAGCGCAAACAAAAGGAGAGGAGGATCTGGATTTGATTTATGTCGGCTGCTTTGTTCACTTCACTTGTTCCTCCTGAAGGGAGTGTCTGTTAAATGGTGATGTTGGAGAAAAAGGAGTGGGCTTTCTCTTTTTAATTCTGTTCACTTGTAAATCTTTTATTCATAATGTGTGTGTAATACAGCGGATGTAATGAATGTACTGTGTTAAGCAGCGACTGGGAGTTTAATGTATTCTGTTTTAATTCCAAACAGCAGCGTGAATCTGTTTCTCACATACACTAAAAACTATTTTATCAACTCTATTTTTACATTTTCGAGTCATAATTGAGGAAAATACTAAAATCAAATGCATTAAACACTCATTTAATATGATTCATGTTTGCTTATATAAGAGTTGTTCAACTTGTATTTTGCTTTTTCTTTCATCTGCACTTTTTTGGTCTTCACTTAAACTTAACATTGAAATATTTATCAGGCCGTCAACAGTGATAGAAGAACAATAACATGTTCTCTTCTCTATCTCCTGCCCTCTTCTTCACTTCCTCTCCCTCCTCTCCTCCTCTCTCAGGTCTTTCTTCGGGAGTCTCTGGAGCACCGTCTGGAGAAGCAGAGGGAGGTGGAGGTGCTGAAAGCCGCCATGATCATCCAGGCTCATGTCATGGGCTACGTGGCCAGGTACAGCTCAACATCAAACACCTTCTTACAAACAGTTTAATGTTCCTCTAGTCTTTCATTGACTGTGCTGTTTATTGATGCCGTCCTGCACACAGGAAGCAGTACAGGAAGCTGCTGCAGTGCATTGTGGTCATTCAGAAGAACTACCGGGCTTTCTACTGGAGGAGGAAGTTCCTGCTCCTCCGCTGGGCAGCGCTCACCTTCCAGAAATGCCTGCGAGGCCAGCTGGCCCGCCGGGCCTACAGCCAGCTGCTGGAGGAGAGGAGGAGGAGGGAGGAGGAGGAGCGCCGCCGGAGGGCGGAGGAGGAGATGGAGAGGTGGGCCGGGCATTTAAAGGAGCAGCTAGAGAAATTTTCATCTAAATTCTCCCAATTGTTGCCCTCTTACAGGGCTGTAGCTCTGGGAAAACAAATCCTCTGGTGATGAAGCATTTTACTCACGACATGTTTGGGTGCAATTAGCGTAACAACTCTGTGGTCAGGATGAACAGAGACGCCACCTACAGACAATCCTGTAGACAGGATTTTATAAACACAGAAATCATGAGTCCACCACCTCTTTATTTTCTTACTTGAGATTTAAGACATCCATTCAACTGATAAAATATCTTCTCAGTCCATTTTCTAAATTCTGTTTCAAAGCTGATTCCCTGAAGCTAGGGTTCAGTCATCAGACTGTGAAAATGTCCGAATCTGGCTTTAAAAGCTCACCATGTGTGATTAATGTGTTAAGTTGTTAAAATCCCAGGAAACAATGCTAAGGACATGGCCTCAGTAGTATTTATAGCTCTGAGAGAAGCTGCCACAGCGACACCTACAATGTCTGATTGGAAAGTGATCTCTGAGAAATGTAGAGTAAAAACACAGTAGCGTTATTATATGGTATGTACTGTTTATTGCTGTGGTGGATGGTGTATATTTTCTGTCTGACCCTTACATGTGTTCTAAATGGCTTTTATGGGATTTTAAAGCCACGATGAGACGGGAAATGTAATTACTTGTGTTTTGGTAAATCCTGCCTCTTAATGTCTGTTTCAGTCACTGATGTTTGTCTCTTTGTGTCTGTGCAGGGAGAGACGGAGGCTGGAGGCTGAGAGACTCATCAGAGAGGTACGAAGAAACTGATTATTAAGGAATTTAAGTGAAAAAGAGTGGATTAGTTTTACATTTTAGACATTTCGCTGATGACTTTTTGCAGAGGAGGCCAGTTACAGCTTTTTGCTGGATGAGAATGTACTCACTGGCACTGCAAAAAAATCTGCACCACGATCCAAAAACAGTTTCCATCAGGCAGTTTTCCAATTATTGTTTTTTTTTTCTATCCTCAGGCTGAGGAGGCCAGAAGACTGGAGGAGCTGAGTCGTGCTGAGGAGTTGGCAGCTCTGGTTCTGGCTGAGTCTGAGCCTGCAGCAGCAGTTGTAACATCAGCAGACACCCTGGAGGAGCTGGAGTCAGCGGAGGCCCTGGAGGAGGTGATTCGACCTCATGAAGCTTCTCAAGTGGAGGAGATCCTGCGACTGGAGCGGGAGATCCAGGCACTGCAGAGGCAGAAGGAGCGCCAGGAGCTCTCCCTGACCGAGGCCTCCCTCAACCGCCTGCAGCACCTCCGTGACCAGGAGCTCCGGCGTCTGGAGGATGAAGCCTGCAAAGCAGCGCAGCAGTTCCTCGACTCGCTGAACTTTGACGAGATCGACGAGTGCGTGAGGAACATCGAGAGCTCGTTGGGAGTCGGAGAAGGGGATGAAAAGGAGAAGGACAGCAGACGGAGGAGAGGCAGTGATGAAGAGGAGGTCGACGAAGGGTTTGGGGCCGATGACGAGGCCTTCAAAGACTCCCCAAACCCGAGTGAACACGGCCACTCAGACGGCCAGCGGACGAGTGGGATCAGAACAAGCGATGACTCGTCTGAAGAAGATCCATATGCCAACGACGGTGTAATCCCACCGCTGCCACCGACCACGCTGCTTCACCAACCGCTGCCTTTGCCACCCGTGCCCCCTGCCTGCCACAGTGCCTCCTCCAGCGGGGACTCGGCCTACTGCCACCCCCAGGCTTCATCTGAGGCTCAGTCTGATGACCTGGTGGAGCTCATACCTCCAGACGAGGATTCGGACTACGACCAGGATGACTACGATGAGGGCGCCATCGTGTCCAGTGGCAGTGTGGCGTTCTCCAACCCCCGCAGCGGGCAGTGGTCTCCTGACTATCGCGGCTCTGTAGGCACCTACAACAGCTCAGGGGCGTACCGCTTCAGCTCAGAGGGGGCTCAGTCATCGGCGAGTATCCCCAGAAGAAATTCTTATTCTCCCCAAGTGAATAAGATCTTAAATGACATAGCAACACCCTTAAAATCAAGATCCACTGGTGCTTTTTCCCCTACAGTACTAATCCCAATCACACTGACTGGCTATTTTTTTCATGGCAACACATTCTTAGTTGTCAATCACTTTGACAACTTTGGCAAGCTTCAGCTTGTATTAGCAGTCAATCTTTTTAGTGATGTGGAGTGTTTATCTGTTCAGAGTATCTCAGCTCAAATTATTGTCAAAAAGAGAGCATTAGTAATGTGCTTTACACTTCAATGCAATCAGTTAGGAAACAAGTCCATTTACTGCTAAAATACATCCAGTGTGATCACCACTTTACAAGTCTGTTTGTCACAAAGTGCTTTATAACACAATAATGGAAACAACTATGATTCAGTAATGCTAACGTTGTACAATCTGAACGTCTAATTTGAGTTGCTTTTATTCCAGTTTGAAGACAGCGAGGATGACTTTGACAGGTTCGACACCGATGATGAGCTGTCGTATCGACGGGACTCCGTCTACAGCTGCGTCACACTGCCATACTTCCACAGCTTCCTCTACATCAAAGGTAACTTTAGAAATGTCTCCGCTGTGCAACTATTATAAAAAATCCTTTTATGTACGTCACTCTCTCAGAACTGATCTGAAATAGCACAATGTTTTTGGATTCATGCATTCATCAAATACACAAGTTTAGAATAAAGGAGTGTATGAAAGTGTCCATCCATTCATTCGTTCATTTGTCCATACATCACATTATTTTGACTGAAACTGAGAACTTTTCTCCAGGTGGTCTGATGAACACGTGGAAGCGTCGCTGGTGTGTTCTCAAGGACGAGACCTTCTTGTGGTTTCGGGCCAAGCAGGAGGCTCTGAAGCAGGGCTGGCTGCACAAGAAGGGAGGGGGCTCGTCCACACTGTCCCGCCGAAACTGGAAACGCCGCTGGTTCGTGCTGCGGCAGAGCAAGCTCATGTACTTCGAGAATGACAGCGAGGACAAAATGAAGGGGGTGCTGGACATGCACAGTGCCAAGTAAGGACAAATCAAGTCTACCTCAAAACGTTTCAGTATGATGTCATCAAAGGGGGGTGGAGTCAGATGTGGTTTAATTTCCAAACCAGAAGAGGGTGTCGAACTCCACAACCAGTTTCAACTCCCAAAAACAGCATTTAGAGGGTTTTTTTTTTTTTATTAAACACTTACTATACTGTAAATACTATAAGAAGAATTCTCAGATGCAGTTCCTTTAATGGCCACTAGATGCTGACTGCAATCGAAATTAGACATTTTTTTCAAGACAAGTTATAGTCGTATTTTCCATGTGTCCTGGTGGTGATTTTGAAAATTAAATACAAATAGCAGTGCAGTGCTGATTTGCTCTTCTTTTTTTGTGATGTGCAGAGAAATCATTGATAACACCGGTAAGGAGAATGGAATTGACATTGTGATGCCAGAGAGGACCTACCACCTGATCGCAGAGTCTGCCGAGGACGCCAGGTAAGTTGTGTGCTTCTCGTCTTCCAGTAGAGATTATAACTTCATCTTTTTGCTTTAAAAAAGCACAAAACTCGAGCAAAGACTTAAGTGCATTGCTCTGTTCACTCTGTCAGTAGAAACACAACACGATCACTTCAGCACTGGAACCACATTCATATAAATATTATTCTAACATTAGAGGTTACATCATTGTTTCAGTGCTGATGCTGTGCTCACTGTCCTCTATTAGTCCTCTATTTGTATTTTTTCCCTCTGGTCCTGTTGTTTCCTCATTTGGTGCTAACACACACACACACACACACACACACATACACATATTCTCAGTCACAGACAGTATAATGAGGAGGAGTTATTGTCGCCAGGGGCTTGGTGTGCTGGTTGCCGCGGGCAGCACATTGATTTGCTCTCAGAGGGACAGTCCACTTCCTCCATATATCTGCTGTGACAGGAAGATGTATGAGCCAACATCAGCTCCATATGTCTGACACACAATCAGTCTGAACAGAATTACCCACATTTCCCCTTATATACAGACACAGATATACATACATACAGAGCCAATAGAGAGGCCAAGATCTCCAAAAAGTACATTTTTTACCCCAGAGTTTCCACTGGAGAAATGTAAGTGTAAAATATTATTAATCACACTGAAAGTCTTTTTAAAAGCTTATTATACAACAAGTAGTTCCAACCAAGCAATCTGATTGGTCAACAAGACATTTAGAATGTGCTCAAATCAGCATGACAGCACGCCTTACTCATCACTAAAAATATTACTCCGCCATATACATTTTACTTTGTTGGTAATAGTTACTTGAAGGTGTCCTTTAATGTCATTTGAGCAAAGCGCCTCGGCTTTCTCCATCAGGTGACACGGAGCTATAACTTAAAATTTATGTAAAATTTTGAGGTTGCAGAAGCTACATCTGCTACATCGTGCTCAAATGACGTTAAAGCCACACCCTCTCGGTTAATATTGCCTAATTAATGTCTTGTTCATTAAATGATGATGTTATCTTGATGGTTACAGCCAGTGGTTCAGCGTGCTGAGTCAGGTCCACAGCTCCACGGAGCAGGAGATCAGAGAGATGCACGATGAGCAGGCCAACCCCCAGAATGCTGTGGTGAGTACAAAGCATTTAAGGAAACTGAGATAGGAATAATAAACTAAAAATCCTCCCAGTTAATCATCAGCTATAATAAAATTAAATAGTAGAAGTTTATCTTTTGTTGTCTGTTTCAAGCACAAATCCACTAAACCAAAAATTGCCATAAAACAGTCCTGCTTATTGATTTGCAGCCAGAGACACTACAGTGATAGAAACCTCTCCAAAACACACTGACTGTGTCATGATTTCTCTAATCTTCTTTTCCCCCTTATGTCTGTATGTTCAAAGTTTCAGAATAAGCACAGTTTGTTAAAAACCGTTAACCTTAATACATCTCAACTCATGTGGATGTGTTTTTTCTTCAATTTGAGTTCTTCTCTTTTTGTTGACTTTATTGTGTATTTCTTGTGCCGCCTTTAAAGGTAACTTTGCAAATCATCTGAAAACACACTTTTAGATGTATTCCATACTCACACTGGCCCCTTTTGCTCTGTTCTTTTCTATTCTGCTGTAGTCCTTTGTGTTAAACTGACAGGACACAGATGTGTTGAAAATGCCATACCTTTTTTTCGTACCTGTGGGTGAATGTGTTGATGCTTTTATCTGTGTGTGTGTTTGTGTGCATGTGTGTATGAGATAATTGGTTTCCATGGGGCAGAGGAAGGTCAAACTCATTATCCACACCCTGAACACTGTTACTAAACCTTCTCTCTCTCTGTCTGTCTCTTCAGGGAACGTTGGATGTGGGGATGATCGATTCGGTTTGTGCATCAGATAATCCAGAGAGGTGAGGACCTGCATCAAACAGCACATCTTTTGATTTTCTTAGCGCAGGCCTGCACTACTTCACACGCTCTGTTTCACACACTTTAACAAAGTGGAGTTAGAAGCCAACACTCTTCACTGAGACCTGTTGACCTGCTGAATTTCTCTACATGAATTCTGATGCTGTATTCACATTAGATTTAATATCCCTCATATTTGCAACAGCTCACTGATGTCTTCTCCTGTGGTATCCTGTGTGTTTGTTTCTGCAGTTACTCAATTTACATTTTTGTAACTAATTTTCAACTCAGCCAAGATGGGGTGTCTTTGTTTCATGCATGTTTAAAACTCAAGCAATGGCTCAAATACAAATAATTAATAATTCCTACTTTATTACTTCCGGTTGTAGACTCAATCTGAAGTCTGTTCTTGTTATACTGTCATCTGGTTTAAAAATCAAAGTGAAGTTTTATTGCTCTGGTGTCAACCAGTGGTGCTGTAGTGTTTGATTCATCATTCATCATCATCATCTTCTTATCACTGTTAACTACATTTCTGAACCTTCGCAGGCCAAACTCCTTTGTCATGATCACGGCAAACCGTGTGCTGCACTGCAACGCCGACACACCCGAGGAGATGCACCACTGGATCACACTGCTACAGCGCTCCAAGGGAGACACCCGCGTTGATGGGCAGGAATTCATCATCCGAGGTGACAACATTATCACTTAATGTCCCTTTACTCTTAATGTCTTGTGAGGGAAGGTCAAGGGCTGGAGTCTATTCCAGAATGTATTTACAGGGTTTACCTTCCTATGGCTTAGGTGCAGCCCCCAAGCAATTTTAGGCACCACCTAAGCCAAATGAATGTACATATATCATATAAAAATGCCATACTATACTAACATACTATGTGTCAAAAAATTCCATATTATAGTAGGTGGGAAAAAACATTCATAGTATAGAGTGTCAAAGATGTCATCATATAGTATGTCAAAAATGTTATATCCACAAATTTCATATTATACTATAGTGTAATACACTACATAGTATAGTGAGGCATAAAAAAGTTTTTAAACAATGTCAAAGAATGTAAAAAAAAGTCATTATAATAAGGTGTCAAAAAATGTGAAAAAATGTCATAGTATAGTATGGTGTCAAAAACAGCCAAAATGTCATAGTATAATAAGGCGTCACAAAAGTGACAAAAATGTCATAGTATAGTATGGTGTCAAAAAAAGTGACAAAATGTCATAGTATAGCAGGTGTCAAAACAGTCAAAAACGTCATAGTATAGTATGAAATAAAAAGACAAAGTCATAGTAGGTAAGACGTCAAAATTTGAAAATGTCATAGTATAGTACATACAAAAGGACAAAAATGTCATAGTATAGTATAGTGTCAAAAACGTCAAAAATGTCATAGCATAGGCAAGGTGTCAAAATGTCAAAAGTGACAAAAATGTCATAGTATAGTATGGTGTCAAAAAGTGACAAAATGTCATAGTATATATGAAGTCAAAACAGTCAAAAATGTCATAGTATAGTAAGGCCAAAACGGGACAAAAATATCATAGTATAGTATGGTGTCAAAAACAGCCAAAAAATGTCATAGTATAGTATGGTATCAAAAACGGCCAAAAAATGTCAGGTAGTATGAGTTAAAAAAGGACAAAATGTCACGGTATAGTATGGCGTCAAAAGGACAAAATGTCAAAAAAATGAAAATGTCATAGTATAGTATGGTGTCAAAAACAGCCAAAATGTCATAGTATAATAAGGCCAAAAAATATGAAAATGTCATGGTATAGTAAGGCATTAAAATTTGAAAAAATGTCATAGTATAGTATGGTGTCAAAAACGGTCAAAAAATGTCATAGTATAGTAAGGTGTCAAAAAGTGACAAAAATGTCAAAAAATGGGAAAATGTCATAGTATAGTATGGTGTCAAAAACGGTCAAAAAAATGTCATAGTACAGAATCAAAAAGTGACAAAACAATATAGTATAGTATGGTGAAATGGTCAAAATGTCAAGGCATAGTAAGGTGTCAAAAATGCCAAAATGTACATAGTATATATATGTCAAAAAGGGACAAAATGTTGTGCAAGTGACAAAATAAGCTATAGTATAGTATAGGTCAAACGGTCAAAAATGTCATAGTATAATAAGGCCAAAAATGTGACAAACAACAGAAGTAATACAGCCAAAAGTGACAAAATGTCAAAAATGAAAATGTCATGGTATAATAAGGCGCCAAAATGTGAAAATGTCATGGTATAGTAAGGCCAAAAATGGTCAAAATGTCATAGTATAGTAAGGTCAAAAATGGTCATAGACATATACAAGTAAAAGTGACAAAATGTTGTCATAGTATAGTATAAAGTCAAAAGTACAAAATGTCATAGTATAGTATGGTACAAAATGGTCAAAACAAGCAGTAGTATAATATGCCGCAAGTGACAAATGTCAAAAAATGTGAAAATGTCATGGTATACAAAAATAAAATGTGAAAATGTCATAGTATAGCGTCAAAACAGCCAAAAAATGTCATAGTATAGTAAGACGTCAAAAAGCATGTCAAATGTCATAGTATAGTAAGACGTCAAAAACGGGACAAAAATATCATAGTATAGTATGGTGTCAAAAACGGTCAAAAAATGTCATAGTATAGTATGGTGTCAAAAAAGTGACAAAAATGTCATAGTATAGTATGGTGTCAAAAACGGTCAAAAAATGTCATAGTATAGTAAGGCATCAAAAAAGTGACAAAAATGTCATAGTATAGTATGGTGTCAAATATGGTCAAAAAATGTCATAGTATAATAAGGCGTCAAAAAATGTGACAAAATGTCATGGTATAATAAGGTGTCAAAAAGTGACAAAAATGTCTAAAAAATGTGAAAAAATATCATAGTATAGTATGGTGTCAAAAACAGTCAAAAAATGTCATAGTATAATAAGGCATCAAAAAATGTGACAAAATGTCATAGTATTGTTAAAAGTCAAAATGGCCAAAAATAGTATAATAAGGTCAAAAAATATGAAAAATGTCATGTATAGTATGGTGTCGAAAACGCCAAAAATGTCATAGTAGGTATGGTATCAAAACGCCAAAAAACAATACAGTATAGTATGTATAAAAGGAGCAAAATGTCATAGTATAGTATGGTATCAAAAACTGCCAAAAAATGTCATAGTATAGTATGGCGTTAAAAAGTGACAAAATGTCACGCATAAAAGGGCAACAAAATGTCAAAAATGTCATAGTATAGTACGCCAAAATTTGAAAATGTCAGTATAGTAAGGCGTCAAAAAAGTGACAACAATGTCAAAAAATTTGAAAAAATATCATAGTATAGTAAGGTGACAAAAATGGTCAAAAAATGTCATAGTATACTATGGCATCAAAAAAGTCACTAAAATATCAAAAAATGGGAAAAAATGTCATGGTATATGGTGTCAAAAACAGTAAAAAAATGTCATAGTATAGTAAGACGTCAAAAATTTGAAAATGTCATAGTATAGTATAATAAAAAGTGGACAACAATGTAAAAATTCCAGAAAATACTGCAGAGCAGTATAGACAAATGTGGTTTCAAATGTCATAGTATACTATGGCATCAAAAAGTGACAAAAATATCAAAAAAATGGGAAAACATAGTATAGTATAATGTCAAAAATGTGTAAAAAAATGTCATAGTATAATAAGGTGTCAAAAAGTGACAAAATGTCAGGCAAAAAAATGTCATAGTATAGAGTAAGGTGTCAAAAACAGTCAAAATGTCATAGTATAATACAGTATCAAAAAATGTGACAAATGTCATAGTATAATACAAAATAAAATGGCCAAAATGTCATATAGTCATTGCAATATGAAAAAATGTCATGGTATAGTATGGCGTTAAAAAGTGACAAAAATGTCATAGTATAGCATGGTATCAAAAACGGCCAAAAAATGTCATAGTATAGTATGGTGTCAAAAAATTGAAAAAAATGTCATAGTATAGTAAGACGCCAAAAATTTGAAAAAATGTCATAGTATAGTAAGACGTCAAAATTTGAAAAAATATCATAGTATAGTAAGGTGACAAAAATGGTCAAAAAATGTCATAGTATACTATGGCATCAAAAAAGTGACAAAAATATCAAAAAATGGGAAAAAATGTCATAGTATAATAAGGCATCAAAAAATGTGACAAAATGTCATAGTATAATAAGCTGTCAAAAAGTGACAAAAATGCCAAAAAATGTGAAAAAATATCATAGTATAGTATATGTCAAAAAACAGTCAAAAAAATGTCATAGTATAATAAGGTATCAAAATGACAAAATGTCATAGTATATAAGGTGTCAAAAATGGCCAAAAAATGTCATAGTATAATAAGGCGTCAAAAAATATGAAAAAATGTCATGGTATAGTATGGCGTTAAAAAGTGACAAAAATGTCATAGTATAGTATGGTATCAAAAACGGCCAAAAAATGTCATAGTATAGTATGGTGTCAAAAAATTTGAAATAATGTCATAGTATAGTAAGACGTCAAAAAATTTGAAAAAATGTCATAGTATAGTAAGACGTCAAAAAATTTGAAAAAATATCATAGTATAGTAAGGTACAAAAAGTGACAAAAATATCAAAAAATGGGAAAAAATGTCATGGTATAGTATGGTGTCAAAAACAGTCAAAAAATGTCATAGTATAGTAAGACGTCAAAAAATTTGAAAAAATGTCATAGTATAGTAAGTCGTCAAAAAAGTGACAACAATGTCAAAAAATTTGAAAAAATATCATAGTATAGTAAGGCATCAAAAAAGTGACAAAAATATCAAAAAATGGAAAAAAATGTCATAGTATAGTAAGGTGTCAAAAACAGTCAAAAAATGTCATAGTATAGTAAGGCATCAGACCCAGATTTCAGATCTACATTTTATTGTTCATAGCTGTTAGGTTAGGTTAGGGGACACTGTTTTCATGCCTCAGGATGCACACTCAACAAATAATATCTCAAATACAGAAAACACAAACCAAAATGTGAAAAAAACAAAAAAAAGTGAAAAAATGTCATTGTATAGAAAGGTGTCAAAAATGGCCAAAAAATGTCATAGTATAATATGGTGTCAAAAATAGTATGTTTGGGACTGATTTCAGATTCATATTTTATTGTTCATGAGGAAGAAGAGATAGTATTACTGAGCCACAGTCTTAAAGTACATTCAACAAATAACATTCAACACAGAAAAACACAAACCTAAATATGAAAAACACAAAAAAAAAGTGAAAAAATGTCATAGTATAGGAAGGCGTCAGACTCAGATTTCAGATTCATATTTTATTGTTCATGAGGGTTAGGGTTAGGGTTAGGGGACATTTAGCTACAGTCTGTATGCACATTCAACAAATAACATCTAAATACAGAAAACACAACCTAAAATGTAAAACACAAAAAAAAAGTGAAAAAACAAGCTTTAATATAGAAGGTGTCAAAATGGCCAAAAAAAGTGTCATGGTATAATATGGTGCCAAAAATAGGCAGCACTGGGGACTAGATTTGTGATTCATATTTTATTGTAGGGTTAGGGTTAGGTTAGAGGACACGAATGCCAGTCTTGTATGCAATAATTGAACAAACAAACATTCAACACAGAAAAACACAAAACCTAAATGTGAAAAACACAGAAAATGAAAATGTCATAGTATAGGAAGCCGAAACGTTGAACTGGGAGCTCTAATTACTGCCATGTTGGTTTATGGCTGTTCATCTTGTAACAGAAATGAAAAAGCAACAAAATGTTAGGCAATACAAATAATGTATTCTTTATTTCCACCAGGCTGGTTACACAAAGAGATGAAGAACAGTACAAAAGCCCCACTGAAACGTTGAAAAGCGCTGGTTCCTGCTCACCCACAATTCCCCGGGATTACTAGCAGAGCTCAGAACGAAAACGCCCTAGCTGGGGAACACTGGTGCTGAATAGCCCTGCCTGCGGTTCAGCCGGACGAAGGTCTTCATGAGACTGGTAAGAAAACAAAACAATCAACCGTCAATTTAATTCTAAATCATATTCCACCTGTAATTTGAGCCATTCTGGGTAGAATCAGTTGGAGGTAATCGCCCAGAATATACAGTACTATCAGTTCTCGTTGATCAATCATTTCCTCGCTCTTTGTGACCGTACAGGCTACTGAATGTGATTGTGTATGGTCAGAACACCCTACCGCTCTTTACTGGTAAGCTGCTGAACGAGGCCACACGCTAAATAACTCCATCCAGAACGCTATCGACACCCGTGCTCCCATCGGCCAATCACCCAGCAGCTCATCCAGGACATTAAGGTAGGAAGCTTTGCATAGAACTGATGGAGACTTAAAGGAAGATGTATCTGAGCAGCTGTAGCTCCACCATGGCTACAACTGCTCAGCAATATACAGCAAACAATATGTTGCATATATTAATAATTCATTTTATCAGATGTGGATTTTTTTAATGCAGGATGAATCATTCTGGCAGTAGTTCGTGCGTCATTAAAAGAACACGATAGATAAACAGGCTACAGTCACACCGCGCAGTTGCTTAGATTCAGCTGTAGATGCTGATAATCTTCTACTGAAAGGCTCGAAAAGGTCATTTTGTCAATTTTAGTTGTGCCAGAGTTCACCCAAGTAAACTCTCGATAATCAACAGAGCGTCATACTGATGTCCAGTTGTTTGCTCTCTGCAGGAGAACTGTCTGAACTCAGAGGTTGTGGAGCAGATCTACAGAGGAACCCCATCCTTCGCTTCAGCCACCACCCTGCACTCACCTCTGCTGCCGCTGCCCACGTGAGACATCCACGCCACCTGTGAGTCACACAGATACAGAAGAGTTAGCATTACAGCAACATTATAAAGATATTTTTATCATAAAATGACAGTTCTGTGTTAATTGCGCACACTGAGTTGTAATAGGTAGAATGGTCTTCCAAGCACCTGATCACCTGTTCTTGCACCGTTGGGGTTTGAGAGCACGACGATGTCCTGGACAGAGTGGTCTTTTACACACGCTGACACGAAGGTTAAATTTAAACGACCATCTCTTTAAAGGGAGCTTGGTGACTCCATAAAGCTGCCGATAGGTACAAATAACAAAACTGCACATGAACCTCAGCACAAATCTGCAGGTGAAGGCAACTAACGTAGAACAGAGACGTCACTGACCTCACCTCACTCCCCGTCAGCCTCAAGACACAGAGTTATGCCACCAGGAGGAAGCTCTCAAGGTGTTCAGCTCGCAGCACTGGAAAGTGGCTGACCCAGCCCATCATCCAGGTGGTATTCTGCAGACCGACAAGAGCCCAAACCGCGGATGAGCTCACTGTCAGTTGATCAAGCAGACGTCGATCGCCGCAGCCAGGAAGCCCAAACCTTCTGCATGGAAGATCCTGGCTCATACACCTGCACTCTTCGTCCAACCAGAGCATCTCAGATACCTCAAGTTTCACCTGAAGAGGTAAGACTTCTCATTAGAAATTCATCTACAGGTTTTTTTCCTAATGTTGCCGTTGAATCTCGGCTAACACACACCATAACTCACTCCTCTGCAGACCTCGTAGAGCCTTCCCTGGCTCGGAGATGGATCCTTACGGCGCCCGCCTTAGACTCCTTGGAGGAAGACTCAGCCAGGAGACCCCTGCCGCAGGAGGAGATCCGCCCAGTGGCACGACAGGACATGAGCACCACCGTCCACTGCCACGGAGGAGGCTCCTGCAAGATCACTATCAACTCAGCACAACAGCTGGAGAGGTAGTGACATTGGGGCTGCTGAGACAGGTAGAGTAAGGTGTTCAACTGTTGTTTCCATATTTGAGCAAAAATAACTGCCGCATTCATTCAACAAACATTTCTATATTTCAACCAAGACGCCTTTTGCACTTTTCAAATAGTTTGATTCTGTATATTTAAACTTCAGCTGTGGTCGCTAGGCAGTGTCTCTAAAATACTGCTGGTCTTATGCTGTGTGGAGAAGTGATCCGAGGTCTGGCCATGGAGGACAGTAGGAACATGTTTGTTTTGTTTGAAACACCATAATTACAGAGAAAGCCATCGAGAGTCAAGACAGTGAAATGCCGATGGTTCGGCCAAGTTTGAAAAGTAAGTGTCAGGTGCCTGTGTGTTGTTTCTGAAGCAGACATGTTTTTGCATTTGGGCTGTTACTAACTCTCTCTCTCTGGTCTTCAGACCGCGAGTCCAGATGAACAAACACCGCTGGAAGTTTTACTTCAAGCTCCTACTGCTCTGGACACAGACAATGTTCCTGGAAGACAGCGTGAGTTCGCCTTCATGTCAAACAGGTAAGACAAGGTTTAAGCAGCCAATCATGTTCTGCTGTGCTAAGCTAAACAGCTAATTTGCACCTGTAGTCTGGAAGGCAATTAAAACGGTAATTATAAACATCAGTGTTTCAACTCAGTGATTAGCCATTATTAATCTGTTTCTCTTTTCTTGATTATTTCAACATGAAAACAGTGACAGTCAGGAGAAATGAAATATGAAACAAATAGTATCAGCTCTGATAAAAACTAAAGACCAAAATATTCAGTTTTCTTAGTTTTTTTTACTTGGTTTAGCAATCTGTTGTCTTTACCAATGTAATACACAAGATTTTTGCATTTTGAATATCATTAATCTTAATTGTTACTGTACTTTTTAAATCTGATCCTCCTGACAAATTTTTAAGTTCTAGCACAGCAGCATGAGAATAACTTAGTTAAATATAAGAAATGAGGAAATACTATAGACACTCAAAAATATGTTTTAATAAACATTTTCAGCCCTACTGATAAGAAAACGTTCTTTTGTGCCTAAACTACACAAATCAGCTGTCTTTATGTTTACCTCTAAGTGTCTTTGAAGAAAACTGGCTTACCTACTGAGGCTGTCTTTACCTTTCTAACGCCTGTGTGCTGTTTACAGGCGATGAAGTTGCTATTCGTGGGTCAGTATCCGGGCGCTTGAGGAGACTCTTTTCAGTTCCTGGTCATTTGAGACTTCAGTACCTCCTGCTGATCATATCCCAGACCAACGCCCCAGAAATGTCCCAGGTGTTCCCATGGCTCGACATTACGGCCCGGTACAGAACTCAAGAAGACATTCGCCCAGCACCGCCGCGGCAGACCGCCGGGACGCCGGAGGAAACGCTTGCTTCCTGAGGGAACGCTGAGGCGGAGGTCAGGAGTGGCTCACTGAGTCGGGCAGAAGCTGGAGGAGGAGAACACTGAAGCCTGATGAGAGAGGAGGCGGCAGCAGGAGAACCAGTGTGATGGAATAAGTGAAGGCTGCAGGGATGAACCAGGAACAGGCCATGGTCAAATACATGGCGCTGGTGAGTGGCAGGGGATAATGGATCGACGCTGTTCAACGTGAGGTGAGGAACAGAAATAATTTCCAATCCTTTAATTTGTCTACTCTCACGTTTAGTAGATGCATTCATGCTGACCATGAATAATATCTAAATCATTGAGATTAGAACTCACAGATGTAAAAGCACCTTTTTAAAGAACAGCCCTGCCTAGAGTAGGTCTAGTAATTGGTCGAATATGAGTCATTGCAGCACCAGCAACTCATTTTAAACCAGTGTAAAAACGGCCTGTGACAGCCAAACCAGTGGAGTGGCATGACGGGGAAACAAAGCTTTCGTTGTTTCAGTAATGGATGGATCATTCCCCACGAGCTGTGGCTGGGTGTGTTGAGAGGCCATCAGTGTACAAACGAGGTTTTTATGGCCTCCTGGAGTGCCTTATGAACAGATTCTCTCTTTCTCGAGCGCCACTGCCCAATGCCTACAAGATCACTGTGGAGGGTCGAGAGTCATCCTCAAACCCAAATTTATTTGTAAATAAAACAAATGCTCCTTCAAAACTGTTTGTTTCTTTTGATGTTGAATTATGGAATTTTAAGACTTTAGTTGTT
>BRZM01003580.1:0-12918 GCA_033238685.1 Lates japonicus
AAATCACCCTGCTATAGCCTAAACATACTGCACAAAGACAGGGAGATGGAATGAAGATAGACTGCTGCTGCATCTTAAGCAACAGGTGATTTGCATGCCAGGTACTGTTCCAGGTGTTTATCCACCGAATGTTTGACTCGTTGGCTCCTTTAACCAGGAAGAGCACTGATATTTAACTATGTGTTTCTGGTAGATTACATGGTCCGATTTCAATTCTATTGTCTAACGGAACTGGCTATCATCAATGGCCTGTCATCAGGTATTCTACTGAAAGTGGGCATGTTAGAGTTGCCAACTTGGACAGTGAGTTTGTTTTTTGTGACATGTCTAAACCTGCCAGACATTGACACAAAGGAATCACTTATTAGTTAGATAGGTTCATTTATAAGCTTCTTCTTTTTTCTTGTGATCATAGTCTGTCAGTTAAAAGAAAAAGAACCTGTTAAGGCTGTTTTTGTGAAACTGCTGTTTCCACATCCACAGCGTTAAAGGTAGGGTTAGCGATTCCAATCTAATCTACTTCATTCAAATTCAGGGAATCTCTCCTCGTAGTCCGCTAGCTGCCCCTTCAAATCAGGTGTTTCTAAATAGCCCTGCCTCTAGAAACGAGATATAAATGAAGTGGATCGGCACAGTAGGTGAAAGGGTATAAATGGGGCAGTGGGAGCGTGCTATCACTACAGAGCAGAGACAGGGTAATGGAGAGAGGAATATAAATTTTAAAAGAAAGGCAACGACAGAGCCAGTAGGTCAGTATTGTTTTGTCCTGTGTTCTCGGTGTAATGTTAGACTAGGAGAGAAACCGTCTCGTCTGCTCTGCATGTTAGCTTTGCTGCAGCTGATGTAACACACAACAAAGTGCTCTGTCCTTGTTAGCCAAGCTACAAATCCACAGGCCTGTCCTTGATCACTGTGGCTCTGTACAAACAGTCGAAAGCTTCTAGCTTTCTCCAGGATGCCTAACTCTGTCTTCAAAGGAATTAAATCGCTTTAAGATTTTTTGTCATGGCTCTATACTGTGTACTGTACTGTTGAATCAGTAAATCTATAGTATCTTCTCTATGACAATAATTCAAACAAAAATCATCAGTTATTGGTTATTAATTGGTTTAAATAATTGGTGCATGGAAGTAAGTTGGATTTTCTTTTTTAAATCTCTCCACTTCACACGTCCAAGATGAAAAACACAGATATCTCTCATGAAAAATAACCAAATCTACTCTAATGGGATCCTACATAAACATGAAATTGTCTGCCAAAGTTAGTCAACAGACGAAGCTGATCGAAAAGTGAAATTACCGACCCAAATCCTTTTTACATTAAACATTTCTGTATTATATGTGATTATTGCAGGAACACATAAACATTTGAGCGTGATGTTCTCATTGTGTTTGCTGCCCACTGGCCCGTAATGTTGGCAGTAAAGGCTTTCAAGCTGTTGCTACCACTCTACAGTTGCACGCATTGTTATTTCTGGATAAGGTCCATATTTAAATCCCTTTCCAAACTGACTCCACTTGAACTGCTGTTTGTCAGATAGAGTCGTTTGCTCTCAATTATTTGTCTGAACTGTTATCTAAACCAGATTGGTGGAGAAACACTGAAGCACATTTGTCTTCGCCTGAGACAAAGCACAACTGAAAACAAATTTTTCAAAAATAAAAAACAAAACCCTTTTTGAACACATGTCCAAGTCGCATTCATGGGTACATCAGGGACTGATCCATCAAGTGCACTCGCACAAAGAGCCAGCACACTGCGGTCCAAGTTCAGCTGGCTTACAGTCACGAAAACAAAAAAAGGTCCGGTTGCTAAATGCTCCTTCCTTCATCGGTTTGTGCAGCTGGGAGCCGTCTGAGGGGAAGGATGGGAAAGCGGAAGCTCCTGGCTGTGAGGTAGAAACCAGGGTGGTTATGAAAGTTGGTGTTGGGAGAGAGTCCTCGAGGCCATGTTTACGAAAGCGGGAGAACTACTTCTACAGAGGCTGTCTGGGGACTGAGGTCATTTCCTGCACAGAAGCTATGGATATGATATGCCCTATACAATCCCTAGTCCCAGCAGTCTGTAAACTTTATTTCCACAAACTCATTTTTATCAAGGGAAGGATCTCGCTTGCGTGCATGTTTTTTCTCCCAACGCTGCCTGGATTTGTGCTCAAACATCTGCTCTAAAACACCTGTTTTACAAGGGTACTGACTCATGACTTGACCAACTTCTACCAAACATTTTCTCTCACACATTCTGGAGATATCATACAGTACTTGTTATCACTCCAGACTGAGGCTGTTTTCACTTTTTTTTTTGCTTCACTTCCTTGTTCTATTCCGTTGAAATCACAACCTCAATCAGAGGCTGTAATCAACTTCCTCGTACAGTACTAGGGGAAATACCTACAGCCCGCATTCAGGGGCTTGAAGTCATAAAGCAGGGAGGACTGCCAGGGCAAAGGGCAATCAAATCACTCATAGTCATGAGAGGGCCCTTTGATGCCAATCATTTGCTCTGTGAGATTCCTTAAACTGGCACGGCAGGATGGAAGAGACCTGTGTGGCCCTGGCAAACAGATTAGCCACGTGTCCTCCATATACATGCTGCAGGCTGAGGTCACTTGAGTTCTTTATGTCATGTCCCACACAGCATTTAAAGCAATGCTTCAGTATGCCTATTCACAGTAACACAATTGCACATTCATCGCACAGTAACATGTTTACGAACAATGGACTTTTCTCGGCCTTCCTGTTGTTTCCTGAAAGCAAAGATGAAATCAGAACATTGGTCTCTATGATCTATGTTGATAAACTGATTTTTATGGAAATCCCAAACCTCTGGCCAAGCAAAACAAACATGTGAGTGCCTATGTCTGAATATTTAGTTGATGAAAAGATTTCAGATTTCAGATATTTGCAGCTCCAGTGGTGGTATCGGAACAGCAGACTTTTTTCAGTATGTCAAAACTGTTCTTTAACGGCATGAAAAGTCTACACACTGTGGCATTTAGTGAAGTACATCTGACCAGACCGATTTTCATTTGATCTTATTCTAACATGCATCTGTTTGAACAAATAACCAAAACATTTTGGACCATTTAAGTAATAATTTCATCCTCTGTTCAGCCATTTAATCGCCCCAATCTATTGATTGCACTGTAGTACTATGGGTTGTAGTAGGTATGTAGAGGCATGCATTGGCCTAATGTACAACATACATAATCTTCTTCGTATCTTTGAAATTCAGGGGGAAAAAATGATCAAAATGTGTGTCATTCAAAATTAAAGCCTAATTCCAGAAAATACATCGGCTCAAGAATTGATCCCTGTGGCACGCCACCCAACCATCAATCATTTAGAGGAAAAAAAAGAACGCAAGTACTTTTCTGTCAGTCAAATAACCAAGGAACCAGTCTGGGACAGTCCTTGAAATACCCACCCATTAAGAAGTTTCTACAATGATGCACATAAGCACGCATCACCGTTAACAGTCAAGTTCACATGCTCTACATGGGTGGAGTCAGCACTGTGCTGGAAAACAAGGTTTAAATATGTTTTTTATCCCATTGCAACTACGGGTTTGAAATTTCCAGATGACTCTCCCTTTCCAAAAGTGCTAAATTTTGGTGCTAAATTGGATAAATGGGTTGATAAATGATAAGAAAGACAATATTAGACAGAACTGATGACAATCAAGAGAAAAGAGCAGCCTGGTTGGAACACTTCTGATGGTTGGTACGTTGTCAAGAAATTCTAATAAATGGTTTATCATCACACCCATGAGGTTGTTATGACTTTTCTGTGTATTCTGACTCATGCAATGACACAAATCAGGATTGTTGATGTCCTTAAGCTTTTATAAGAACAGGTTTAACAGTGTTTGACTCACTGCAACAATTATGTTTTTCCTCTTTGAAAATTGGATGCAATGACCAATTTCAGCTCAGCGAGTGAGGCGTTTGTGCAGTCAGGTGTAATGGAGGT
The DNA here is from genome assembly GCA_033238685.1 of Lates japonicus. Taxonomy (NCBI): domain Eukaryota; kingdom Metazoa; phylum Chordata; class Actinopteri; family Centropomidae; genus Lates; species Lates japonicus. The sequence continues at coordinate 3,972 of BRZM01003580.1, forward strand.
TTACATGTTGATATAGTCACCAGACCACAACAAGCAAAAGCAACAATTGTGCGCTGGCTTCATGGGGTTAGGGATTCATAAATGTTTTATCCAAGAATGAACTGATTATGTGATTCAGAAAATATGACCCAGAGTAGAAGTCAGAAAGCAAAATGCTTCAGCACTTTTACCTTAAGGGATGTATAATTCATGTTTTCTGAAAATCAGTTCACCAAAAATGAAGTAATGCTTCTGTGTTTGTTTATTCCACATGTGCTAAATGTTGCATAAAAGCAATAACATACACAAGGTCGCACTAAAGCGTGAGATATTGGCTCCATTGTGAATGCCTGAGGACAAGTACTCCCTCCCTTTGGTGTTATTGCGTTAATAAAATATGGTCACAAAGGTGCTAAAAAGACTTGAATTGTATAGTCATACTCTACTGTGAAAGCTGAAACCTTGAAGGCAAGAGATGTGATTTACTGGCTTTTAAAGGGGACGTTTTTTCTTTATTATTTTATCAACCTGACACATAACACATTATCTTAGGCAGCTTTTCCCCCCAAGTTATCCTTGGAGCTCAATGTGATTTAGTGACAACTTAAGAACATGAATCTATCTAAAGGAAAAAACAGTCAAGTGTACAAACCATCTTAAAAGGACGTTTGAGAGCACAAGGTTTTCTTTTTGGAATCAGACCCGAAGCTCTAAACTCTCATTATGTGATTTTAGAAAGAAATTGTTGTTCAAACCCTTAAATCTCTTTTAATTATGTCATTTAGAAAGCAAGAGACAAACAAATGCATTTAATCAAGTACAAACGTGGCGAACATACTACACGCTACAGTTAATGTCTTTATAAAAGGCAAATGTGTTTTTCCTTTTCAAATCAGGCCATCACTGGTTGAACTGGTTTTGCTTTGAAATAGCTGTAGATTGTAGAAGCATGTGGGTAATAACACTCATCCCCAGTGTCTGCAGTGAAGCTATTCTGCCTGAAGCAAATCAAAATCAGTGTACCACAAGTTTCACTCCCTGCTCCTTCCAGTTTGAAAAAAGATGCGCAGGAGCTTGGTTAAACAACAAATAACCCAATAACTAACAGTTGGATACGTGTACTTTATTCATATCTCATATATGTTTGTTTACATTTATACAAAAATACAGAATACAGTAGAGTTTTTACCCAGAATACCAACTGGGCAATAATTACATTTGCTTTTTTGGCACCCAGACTTATTTCCTGCCTAGAGCCGTTTGATTCACCCACTGAAGCGGGATGGATTGGATCACTCGAGCCCGAAAGCACTGTTCTGGATGCAGCTCTGCTCACTCCCAGACCACACAACAACCCACATAGGAACAGTATTTAAGGGCAGTCATTCTCTTGACTAATGCATGAAATCGCTCGGTTTCTGGCTTCCATGCATCAGACAGACTGTTTGTGGCTCTTGCATAGACAGGAAAATGGGAGACCATGTTTTATATATATATATATATATATATATATATATATATATATATATATATATATAATTTTTTTTTTTTTTTTGTTCACAGCTTAGACCTGATGCAGCTCATGATATTCATAGACTATGTATAAAAAGAAACTTTTGACATAGTATACCTTGTTTTGTTAGTTTGTTTGTGGCTAGACTAGCCTGTGTCTCTGTCAGAATACTGGGCACTGCACATAAAAGTCTTCATGTAGAGAAGCAAAACCTAAAGATGATCGAAGAAAAAGTCTCAGGTCTAAACTGCCATAGATAGTATGTTCTGATAGTGTTCAAAAATGCATTTTTGAATGGATGTAATTGGCTAAAAGTTTTTGAAATAACAGTACTTTACTACATCGCTAATTTCAGATTGTTCAGAACGTACTGTTGCTGTGGACTAAATGAACACCAATGTGGTATACTTTTTCTAACACAGACTCAGCTCTAAACTGCCATAGAATATGGCACCAGTAATATGTCGCCATTAATAGTGTTCTTCAAAGATGCATTTTGGAGTGAATAAAATTAACTTGCAGTTCAACACAACAAACAATACTTCACCACACCAAAGAATTCCAGCTATTGATGCTGAAAGGTACTGTTGCTCTGAACTATATGAACAATGAACCAATGTGGTATACGTTTTTTTTTTTTTTTTCAAACACAGATTCAATTTAGCACAATACTCTTGTCTCCTATAACAAAAATTCCCAACATATAGTCCCAAATACACATGAAACAAGCGGAGTTACCAGCTGAATTGTTTCCTATAGGTTACAAAGGCTAAAATGTCACGTGTGGACAGAAATGTCACAACCACTGCAGATTGTTCTGCCAATAGAGTTTTTTCTGCTTTTCCAGAGAATTGTCTCCCGGATCATATCTGGGCATAGGTCAAGCCAACTAAACTGTCATGGTTTGAAGTTCATTTTGTTTTTAAAGAAGAGACAGAGTAATAGAGGGAGACAGAGGAGGAGAGAAAGAAACTGGGGATCAAATCTGTTGGGCTACTGTGGTGAGATTATTCTAATCTGCCCTGTAATGATTTCTCCACTTTCTGCTACTGCACAGAAACACAGACAGGCTTTTAACATTTACACATGGAGCCAATCACACTAATCAAACAAGGCACAAAACCAAGAATGGACATGGTACAACGTAAGACCACAAACATGATAGAAAGACTCAAACTACACACAGAAACAGATGTTCGTGTCCTGCCACGTTGGTCAGTGTCAGCTAGTCGCAGCAGGGCGGCCTGATGGGAAAGGTCACAACCAGCGTGCCCTGTTTACACTCCTACCTCTTAAGTGATTGTCATTAATAGTCATGATAATCAATTAATACCTATAACCCATTACTGATATACTTTGTGTTTGGGCAAGGCTTCGTCAGCTGCTCTTTAGAAGTTTCTAAACTTGTTGCTTTTCTCCTCACAGCTCTGATAAGATCCGTTCTCTCTGACACAGGGAGCACCTCCAGCTCTTAACTTATCAGATCTGAGTGCATAAAGGAGAGGAGGCAGCGAAGGGCCCATTGATTTAATACTGGAATGAGCCTGAGGGCTTCAGCGATTGTAATAGCTGGATACATGTGAATTTAACAACCTGACTGTCAACTGTTTGGATTTGACTACAGTAAATGATTCCCTGCCCTTCACATGGATCATGTGTACCCAGAGAGAATCAACTCTAAAAGTCTCCACATTTCTTTAGAAAAAAATTTTTTTTGAAAGTTGCACCATCATGCTACAGTTCAGTATGTGAAGGAGATGACAGTGCACTTCCTTTGACAGTGTATTATGGCGCAACTTTAAGGCAAAATTGATATTTAGGTCTGCACGGCATTCCCATGTGGCGAGCTGTGTGGATTGTGAAAATAACCAGGGTGCAAGTCTGTAACTTTAATTATTAGTGGCATCATCCTTCAGCATTTCATCAGCGTGTGAATCTTGATAAATGCACTAACTAACTTTGTCAGATTGTCTACAATGAGTTTTATTTTGCAAGCAACACACTGATACTGGACAAAAGGCAAAGTTAGTAGAGACATTAAACCTTATGAATGAACAGTCTAAACTGATGGGATTGATTTGCAAGTATATTTGGTTGTTGAATGAACTGTCAAATGTTATATGACATTTGTATCCATCTATCTATCATAACAATCGTCCTTTGTACAAACTGTGTCTCCTCCTTTTACAAATTCAGCATTTTAGTTTCTTTCCCTTCCATAGAAGAATGGCTGTCACAAATCTCTCCTGTAACACTTTCTGTCTTGCAAGCATAAAGAAGAGATAAGTAAAAAATAAAGGCATTGTTTCGCTAACACTTACTATGGGAGGTCCATCGTTGTCTTACGTGTGTCTGACACCTACGCTTTGAATCCACAGAAGTCATCCCTGATACTCATTAGCAGAATGTCATTGCAGATTTGAATGGTCTAAATGTACGTTAGTCAAAATAGCATATTTTGTATATTTTATTTTTATATATATATATTTTTTCCATGTAATCCATTCACACAGCCTAAATCACCCAAGCCATATATGCCAACAACAACAACAACAACAACAACAACATCATCATACAAGGAAATGTCACTTGTTCAGGTGTTTTTGGGTTTATGACGTGTTAGTATACAGATTGTTCTTTAAATGTGACCCATTAGTAAAGGTGCTCTTAAATGATCGCTTGAAACATTTCAGTTGTATCAACAGCAGCAGCTCAGTGCCACCACCAATAAATAAATACATCATACACCCCCATGGGTACATGGCTAAACCTGACAATGTGACTACACCTTGGAACTACAATGTTTAATATTATATTCTTTGGGAAACCCCAGACTAAGAGGAAACTGTAGAGCTGTTGAGGATATGGTTAGCGTGAGGGTTACCGGAGGTAGTAATTCATGCCTCAGTTCATACAAGAGATAACCAGTGTCAGTCACTCTCTGCTCTGCTGTTTGAAGATGAACTGGTGGGCCCAAAAAACACAGGCAGACTGTGGCAACGTGCTGATGGGGCAGCAAAGTTTTCCCCAAAGAGTTCATGACGCAGCAGGTTCTGATGGACAATTTGCAGGGCGTGGTACGGGGATTTCTCTCTGCCAAAATCTCAGTCTTTTTCAAAAGCATGGGGTTAATGCAGTCTTACAAGAAAGGCAAGCTTATCCATACAGTAGCAGGCATGATTTAACCAGAAAAATCGAGGATCTGCCGTCGTAAATCTGGAGAGCAGTCAAAAACAGGCCTTTCACCTCTGAGATCTCACTATGGAAGTCAGCTTCATGGTTGTTTTTCATCACCTTTGGACACCAACAGGAGAAAAAAGTAGAGCCCTGTGAAAGAAAAGTGTGGAGAGAGGGTTTAGAGAGCAGTGACAGGCAAGGATTCAAACAAGACTCTCTTTATTTGAAAAAGATTTTGTTTTTGTCTAATTTAACAGAAAGAAAGAAAATCTCACCAATTATGCCGAAGAACATCGAAGGGTAAAAGCATTACACTGTTTCAATGACGTTCAACTTGTTTCTGTAAGCGAGCAGAAATAAATATATTAGATACTATCCTGCAACAACAACAACAACAACAACAAATCATCTAGAGAAGCAGAAATGGCTCTTTTGGAGAGGCTGAGAGCTTTCACATGACAAGAGTCACGCCCAGTCAGGCGGCGTTCTAATAATCATGCTCCAAGAAAGTCAAGTTCAAACTCTTTGAACTTTTTTAACACTCTGGGTACGCAATTGAGCATTAAGCACTTATCATGCGGAAGCGGCTTGACACTTAAGAACACACCATCCACAGGTCACCGGAGGTCTTTTCACTTCGTACACAGTGGACTGATCCGCAAACACTGGCTGATGTGTCAGTTTTCAATAAGCTTGTCGTTACGGTTTAACCTTTACCGGTCAGAAGGGGTTTATTTTTTATGCCTCACTGCTTTCTTTGTGAATTTGCTTCATACATGTCAAGAGAAAATTAAGACAGGGATAAAATGATGTAAGAGTTCAGCTCTGTTCCAGCAGGAGACTGTCTTGGTCGTCTGTGAGTGTGAGTGTAGCGACAAAAATGATGGATACTACAGTTCTCATAATGCAGCTGCATTCTCTGCGATCTCTCTGCTTCCTAAATGCCCACTTCTTTCGAAACCCACGCTTCCAGTTTTGTGACGCAGGCCTTCTGTACAAAAATAATTAACTAAACTAAAATCTAATCAAGTGTCAAACCCATGCTGATGACCGCTGAAGAAAATCAAAGCCTCTCCCACTGTCTGCAGCCATTTGGTCCAGAGAAACTAATCAGTTTTCAGTGTGAACAGGCAGTGAGTTACAGTAAGGGGAATAGTTTCCAGTTGAAATCTTGCACTGACTGTAATGTGTGTGAGGGAAAAAATGGCAGCTTACTTTTCTGATATTTCATCTAATGGAGGTGCAGTCCCTTCTGTTCCTGTGAAGAGTCCACCTGCTCCAGGATTCTGTTCAAGATCCTCCTCGTTCCTTCGTGATCGGACCTGTTTCAGGATAAATTACTTTTAATACAGATCAACACAGTCTGCGCGGCATCTGCAGAAATTTTAAAGGCTGTTGCCAGCTGCCATAAATTCCACTGAACAAAGCGCTATCTCTCCTGACAATAAAATAGGCCACTAACAAACACTCATAACTCTGAGGCATCTCAGGAAGTTTAGTGCCGTGGGTCAAAGGTCAACTCACCTTCCACACAAGCAGGAATACGAGGGCTAGGAGTGGAATGAACAGTAAGGACAGAAGGCTTCGCTCCACCACCACAGGCAGGAATCTTGGTTTATGTACTGGGGCTAAAAAGAAAAAAATAATCAGTTTGTCACTCTTGGTTGAAAATGGATTTGACCCAAAAATGTTGCTAGTAGTAGAAGTAGGTACTGATTTCATTCTGCATCCAACTTTTAAATTAAAAACATATGAACTTTTTGCAGCTAACTGTGGGCATTAAAGACCATCAGCATAGAACAGCTGCAAATACTAGCTTTATTGCTTGATTATCAACATCCTGCTTTTACTGTTGCACAGTCAATTCAAGCCTTCAAAGGTGGCAAAGAAACAATAACATTTACATGCATTTTAATACAAAGTATTCCAGCTTTAAAGATCCCCTCCAGACATGTTTTACGACATATATAAATACTAGTTTTGTGTCTGACAAGGTTTTTCTACAAGTGTTCATTTCCTATATAAATACACAGATAAATGTGAAATCTGTGTCTAGTGTCAGACTCTGCACATACATCAATCTGCACAGTGAACCTCCAAACACCCTGGAGAAATAAGCAAGACACATGTTTGAGTGGAGGAGGGCTTTAAAGTTGTATTAAATTACCACATTCTTGTAATCCATCCATGCTGACAAATACATTTTACAGATTAAAGATTTCTCTTATCAGCAACTTTACATTTGATGAGACTGAATGCTCAGCTAAGATAACAAAAAACCTCTCTTCATTGTTACTGCTGTTGCAGCCACTTTACAGTGTGGTAGGTAAAGTTTGTCACATTTCACTAAGCACCTACACACTATTACTGTGTGTTAATAGTTACTCAGTGTACGTTCTCTCAGCTAGATGCTAGGGTCTGAACAAGACGGGTAGAGAAAAGCCTTTTTACAGCAGGCAAGATAAGACATGAGACTAAAGACAAGATGAGGAATTAGCCCTGGAGAGTGTCATTAATCAAGTGACAGTAGCTCCAGGGAATGGGCTGACTTGCTGTAGAATGTGGCAAAATAGTGCAGTCAGCTGGGCCGACACTTGTTTTCTCAGTAATACTCAAAAATGCAAACTTACGTTCCTTGCAGTCTGTCAGACAACCTGAGCCTGTGCTGCTGGACGGGGATGATGCTGGAGGAAAAAAAAAACAAAACAACAGCAAAAAAAGAGAGAAGAAATGGGTTGGTGAGTTTGGTGTTATGAGAGGAGGCGAGCAAAAACTGAGAGGAGGGAAAAGGGTGGAGTGTTACTGCCTGATGATGAAAACATTTCATTGTCAGGTGCTAAAAAGTCACCTCAACGCCACCTGTTTTACCCCCCCCCCCCCCCCCCCCCATCACACACACACAAAAGATCTGAGCCGACCACTCGGGCAAAGAAAAGCCAAGCGCTTGGGAAGATTGGAAGATTGCTCTGTAATCAACACGTATACAGTCAGGTTTCGGCCCTTTTCTTCCTTTTCATACGCGCTGCCTGGGGACATCTTCCCTCAGTCCTGTGACTCAGCCGTGTCTCCACGGGCCGTCTAAGCACTGAGACGGTTTTGAGTTTTTATCTCGCAAAGTTCTTGTGAAGAAATAATGGTTCCTGGATTAAAAGCTTCTCCAAACGGCCACAAGAGATCTGTCCTAAATAGAGCCTGTTCACAATAGTCTAAAGAGGGTGGCGGTGGTTTTACAAGCAGAAGTGAGCTTGTGTCTGGACTGTTGCTGGTTTGAATCTGTAGACCAGCTCCGAAAATGTGTGTGGGGGAAGTGTGACCTGCTGCTAATGCCTTCTACAATAAAACACTTAAGAGTCGGGTTAACCCAAATCATAAAAACACACATTTTCTTACTTATCACTGGCGGTATCAAGACTGGACTAATTTGCTGAGGTTTTGAGATATCCACATCTGCAAATTTGACTGTGGTGCTGAAAGCATTGAAAATGACTTTTGGACAACTTCACAGTCATGTGTCTCACCATAAACACTCTCAGTTATTATTGGAGATTTTCTTTTTCTGAAGAGAAACAGGCTGTAAAAACATGATGACAGTGAGATGACTGATACGTATCTTGAAAACTTGACTGATGGGTTTTTTTTTTTTTAGCTCTGCAGGAAATTTTGAACTTCTGCTGATATTCATGTGAAAAAATTTTTTTTATACTTTGAAATGTCTGGCTGGCAACCATTCAGGTGATCTTATCTTTCTCCTGACAGAATCATGAGCCAGCTTCATTCCAAACCTGATCTGAGTTGTGAATCTGAGACTCGCCCACTCACGGATATTATCACCAAATCCACTGTTGAATAAGAGCGACGCAGCCAACTTCCCCTGACCTCTGTGTTTTAACCAGCAACACTTGTGAGCACATAGTCTTTGTGGGTTGTTAATGTTCTCAGCGGCGTGTTCATTATTCATGTGAAAAATACAGCAGTTCTGTCACAAGATCCCACTTATCGACACCCTGTAGAGATATACAGTGTTTGCCAGATAAAATGTTGGTGTTGCATCTTGACCCTTCCCATGCCACATGAAGAGTCGAATCAAAACGCCGAGTGTGAAATCCAAACAGTCTGAAGACATCAGCTTCGTCCAGAGAAAGCCAGACCGACTGTTAGATCTTTCTCCAGTCTCGACATTCTACTGTAGTATCCTTTGGCTTACAGCGTCACACCCCAGATGGGATGGACATGAGTACGCAACACGCAGGTCATTGTGGGAATGTTACAATTGAACCA
>BRZM01003581.1:0-18055 GCA_033238685.1 Lates japonicus
TGGACTGGGTTTTCCAGAGGCTCAGTAAATAACTACAAGAGATGCTATATTGACTTATGTAAAACTCAGAAAAATGCTTCAACTCATTGAGCAAGTCTGATTCTAATGCATTTTTAAGCTTAAGGGTTTTGAACAGTAAGTCCTACACTCAAAGAAAGTTAGAGCATAGAAACAACCAAAAATGAAATTAGGGTTATTCTCATAATATTCAGGCCAAACTACTGTGTACCGAAGCAAGAGTTTTACCATGACTAAATGTTTGCTGCATGTGCCAGCGCCTCACTGCCCATATTATCTTCAGGACAAACATGGTGGCTGCTGAGTCGAGGTCCCACCCGCTTTTAAACACTTCCTGTGCGGGTTCAACCTGGCTGCTGCAACTCAGTGGCTCACTGTCTTAGCAGTTTACCATGACAACCCAGTTGCCAACGACAACACGTCGGCCAGACAGAAGCAACATTGATTTACCCATAATTCCCCAAGGCCCCGGAGCCAGCATGTGTATGTGGAAGTTTGTGTAAGAGTGGCGAGATCATCAGGTGACATTTACACCAGCAGACCTCAGTCCACGATTTGTCCTGATGTGAGTGTGCAACTCTACACGTCTTTGGTTGCCCTTCACAGTGACTGATGAGCGCCATCTACTGTAATATGGAACAAGTGAACATCCTTAGGCCTTTACTAATAGGAAAATACTGGAGTACTGGATCTTCCATAACTGCAGAGTCCCATGAAAAAACGAATTAAAAAAAAAAAAATCCAACACAGTGTCATGGTAAGGTGTTACTCACAGGAGCAGATCCTGGGGGAAGTGAAGTCTGTTTCCTCCTCATTATGTGTTTTCCCCTAACTTTAAATCAACCAGTTAGATCTTATGATGCTTAACCTGACCCCAAGCTGACACTAATCAGTGATCTCTGCCTAAATGTAACTTAAAGTACCATTGCTCCATTCTTGACAATGATTCTTCTAGGCAATTAGTCTAGCTTAGCATAAAGACTGGAAGCAGGGTAAAGCTAAAAACTATGCCTGACAAGGGCTCACTTATTAAAACATATCTTTTATTAACCTAATTCTCTCTCTGCAAGCTAAAACTCTGTACTTAGAATTTGTCCATGTAGGGCTATCAAGTTAGAGAGTGAGCTCACCAGACCTCCGTAGCTGAGGTTGAGGCCTAAGGCTTCATTAGCTGTTACTAGCAATAGTGCACTCAAATCTTTGACCAAACAGTTGGATTGTTGCATTGTGGGTAATGTAGGCAGTAGTTTTTTACAAGGAGGAATGAGTGGAATAAAAAAGATGACATTTCTGGTTCTACAGCATTGTTTTTGATTATTTGTTTAAACTGTTCACACTGAGTCTGACAATGTTATAGGACCATAATGCTGAATCACTGGAGTGCTCTCAGGAGGTATCAAATCCTCATCTAACTGTGGACAAGAAAGTGAATAAGCGTATCCCCAAAATATCAGACTGTGTTATTACTGTAATTCAATGACAAATTCTCAATACTAGGATGACATGTTCTTCTACAAGCTGACAGGATTTCACCGTCCTCTCATGAGCATTTCACCCTGATGATTTCAGAGTCACACTATGTGATTTCCCATTTAAAGTAGCAGAAGGGCGCCATCTGCTGGACAAAAGGACATACCTACGCTTTCAATACAGAGCTAGCCTTTCTAGTATACATTCAAAAAAAGAACTCTTAATAATAAAACCTAAAGAAATTTCTCATCTTATATTGTTGCTTGAGTAGTCATGTTATAGAGAGATACTTAAGTTTCAGCTTTAAAGGATAATTCTGTTTTATTTTTACTTGGGTCTTAGTTTTACAGATTTGGCTGTCATTTCTTCCACTTGTGATTTCAAGTGCTTTGTGCTGTTTTCTATTTTTTTGTTGTTGGGTTTTGTGTATTTGTATAAAGGCCAATTTACAGTAGGGACAGGTGTTGCAAAGCAGCTTTGGCTAGGTATGCTGCTATACTCTACATACTGTCCCTATGGAAATAAGCATTAAACAAATACAATTATTATTAATAAGAATGATGGCCAACACTATGAAAGTAAGTTTTAATAAACCAAAGTTATCCTTTAATCAGTATGGGTACTTGGGTACTGAAGACACAGAGGACACCATGGAAATGCCTTGAACACTGGTTTGAACACAAATCAGACACTGGCACTTGATTTCAGGTTCATCTGTATTGATGTTAAGATTTTTATAATGAAACAAACTATCACTGTGATTTAAGGATCAACCCAACAATGTGTCTTTAAAACAAGATGCAAAAAGTAAATAATGTAGAAGTGTTATATAAATTACAATCCTGTCACATTACAATCCTTTAAAGCAGCAATAACTGTCTACGATGACTCAGTATGTTCAACAGTACAAATAAATAAGAGAACAGCTGTCAGACTGAGGTTTTAAGAGAACCCTGTCTGGATGCACATTAGTCACCTCCAGCTACGTTAACAGCGACGGTGATCACTGAGAGTTTGTGTGTGTTTTTTATGCATATTTGTTGTTAACAGCACTTTTGAAGATTCAGGTTTAACGGTGTCAGTGCCAGAGGTTCAACCTCACAGCTTCCTCAATGAAAACATCACGATTCCACACACACGGTAAGCCACTGTCATCAAAACTGTACATTCAATAAATTAACAATGCATTGTCTTTGTTAAGCAACCAGTGAAATGACTAGATTACATAATTACATTAGATTACAGGTAGAATGAACCATTCACAAGACGAAATCCAGGGGAAAGGGGAGGCTGTTGCAGGGGAAGGGCCCACATGGCTGAGGGGGGGGGGTTGGCATGGTAATGTATAGCACAAGGTTGGCAGGCGCAATAGGGATGACATCGCCTACCCTTTGGCCTTAGATCACCAGCGTTTCACTCCATGAAGGGCTATGAGTCCCTTTAGCGTTTGAGTTTCCTACATATAGATGGACTGGAATACCGCTTGTCTTTCTCTTTTTTCTTCATTATCTTTTCTCCCAAAATGACCACCCATCCCCCAACCCCACCCCACCTCATCCCGCCATGGTCTGTGGTCACACATAGGGGTATAGGGGTTGTCTCTGATCTGACTGAGACTGGCTTTTGGGGGTTTTTTTTTTTTTTTTTTTTTTGGAGTTGTTGCGTCCTGCAGGCTTCAAGGCTTGTGTTTGAAATGGGCCTCCACTGCAGAAACAGAAAGAACAATAAAAATAAAGGTAACACAGGTCAGAGAATATAGTTTTGACCAATATGCTGAGCAGCAATAACGATGCTTTTGCTCTGAAAATGCTGAGAGACATTCCCTGTTTCCCCTCATAATTTGCCCCACATGATTTCCTCAACAAGTCATTTTACTAATATTACATGCAATCTTTATTTATATAGCACATTTCATGTAAGCAAATGGCATTTAATGTACTTCATAAGAGATTGAATGAAGCATAGAAACATATACATTAACCCTTTAAAGGTTTGGTAGAGTACATTTTGTGCTTAATGAAACATTTTTTGCACAGTAGCATGCAGTTGAACTATATTAGGCCCAATAACCCACGGTCAGACTGTCAACATCTGGTTCTATGACCTGAACTGTGGTACCCTGGCAATTGGGGCCATTGTTTTTACGTGCAATTTTTTTGACCGCACCAACACAATTGTCACTTCCCACCTGCCCTACCTGCCAGATTTGGCTCCCTGCAAATTCCTCCTGTTTCCCAAAAATAAGAATTAAAGCTGAAGGGTTGCCGTTTTGACACAGTGGAGGAGAACCAGCTGAGTCACAGATGGTGCTTGACGCACCTACAGAACAGGACCTGGGAAAGTTCCAAATGTGGCAGGAGCGCTAGGAGTGGTGTATCGCTGCTCAAGGTGACCACTTTGAAGGGGATGGCGGCAAAATTTAAATCAGGTGTGGCTGTTGCTTGTTATAAGCGCAGTCTTAGACCTTTTTATTTGCTCCTGATTTTTCTGACATTTCTTGGGGAGAGTGCAAGTGTTTTTAAAACCAATAATCTTTAAGAATAGTTTCATGTTTCTATGTTTTTTTTCTTACATTTGAAAAAGATCAATATTAATTAATAACTTTTTTTCTGTACCTGCATATTCCTGCGGCCTCATTGGTCGATTGATGACCCTCTGGAAGGCCGCTATCCAATCCCGTTGCTCCGCCTCTGTCTCGCAGGCAAATAGGAACTTCCTGTCTGGTGTGACAATGGTGATGCCATGGTTCCAGTGGTAGCCCTGGGTAGACGGGGGCAAGCCAGCCAAGACAGTGTAGCTGTTCTCCTTACTGCCGATGAACACCTCACCACGGGCATAGGCATCCTGGGAGAGGAAGAGGGACACAGAGTAAGAAGGACAGACCTGTGTTTGCTGAGTAAATGGTCAGAACAAAGCAAAGGTGGGTCTCTTCTTACCAGAGGGTCTTTAAAATACATGAGTCTTCTGTCATCCATAGTAAACCATCTCTTCTTAAAGCCCTCTGTGTGCTGTGGCAAAGAAAAACAGAACGAAGACTATGAAAAGAGAAAACAACAAAGGGAGTCAGTTCATTGCAAAAAGTATAAGTGCTACTTCTTCAGGATAGTCTGGACGCACATCAGTTGCTATCAGAAAGTGACAAAATGGGCTGGCCAGGCCGGAGCTTGGCATGCTCTGACTTGTGATAAAACTAAAAGCGAAACAAAAGATAAAATTGATGTTGCTTTCCTCCACTGGAGTCAGCTCCAAGTGAATTAAGGAAACAAGTTTGCTGAATTCGCAATGTAATTAATACTATTAATCCTTATCTCAGTTTAAAGAACTGGTAAGATGTGAGTGAGTATAACCACTGTACCAACCTTTGGGCCTGTCTTCTCCATAAAGCCTTCCTTCATGAAGTTTCTGGTCAGTTTGGGCACCAGCTGAAAGGCACAAGAAGACAGACAGAATCATGTGAAATAAAAGCATGCATGAAATATTAATTAATATTGCTAATTCTCGCATGGGTATTAAATATAGATATATATAGGTTAATATGCATTTGCTAAACTCTAAGAGGGATGCATTTTTGCTTGACAATTCCTTCCTTAACTACAAGCCCCATGGCAGTGTGGTTCTGGATTAAAACTGTCATCCTCACCTCCTCGTCACTTGCTCCAGGAAAAGCCACCTGCAGGTAGTGGAACCTGGCTGCTCTGATAGCATTGAACCAGTCAACCATCTCCTGTTAAAAATAAGAAAAAGATAAAAAAAAAAATAAAGTAACAACCCTCAGTGTCCTGCTGTAATTCACCATCACAGTCTATTCACAGTATGTATTTTGGGATGTGAGTGAAGAATGTGGAGTTTTGACAGTTTTTTTCTCTGAGGCCAGTGAAGGTATCTCTTCTACACAGAAGAGAGGTGTAGCCAAGAGCATATGTGCTGTGTGGATGCTGCAGCGCTGTCAATAACTCCACCACAGAACGGGAGTGACAGCGACAGCGAATGAACCCAATGAACTTTTTCTGTGGCAGCCTTCAGTGACACTACTCAGCCAGCAGAGGGAGCAGTGATTTCTCCATCTCAGCCTCTGACTCTGCTCTCACTCTCCTGAATGGATATTAATATCTGCCTCTTTCTTCTCTCTAATCTTGCCTTTGATTAACTATGTCCCCACCCCCCAGCCCCCAACCCAACCCCTCTCTACCGCCTCTCTCTTTCTCTCTCAATTTTAGTCATACAGTAAATCCCAGAGATGTAACAGTGCTGTGAAGCAATGATTTGTGTGCTCAGCACTATAAAACCCCTCAGGGAGAGACATAGGGCACACACACACACACACACACACACACAAAACACACATGCACGCACACACACAAAATAGTTGCTGGTGTAACCAGTATTTTAGAGGAAATTCTCAGAAAATCAATAACTCTTTGTAAAATCTATAAAACTATGCAACTATTATATCAATTCCTTGTTCTTTCTTGAAAACAAAAATAAATAAGTGGATTCTTTCTGTATTTGCTCAGAACATCTGTCTCTGTTTCCCTATCATTGGTTACAAATTACAAAGTTCTCTCAAGGAAACTTCCTTGGACATTAGGAAATTATAGGACCCATAAAATAAAGTACTGCCATAGCATTTACAAATTTCCTGTAGGGTTTGTCGTTGACAATACAAATCTATAAACCATTAAAATGCTTGCGTGTGTTGTGTTTTACTGTGGATGTAAAGATAAAATTAAAAATAAAAGTTGCGTTTAGCTTCACTTCAGTCACAGAGAAAATGTACATCGTTGACATTTGGCCTCTTGACTGTGACCTCATCACTCCCTATGAGGCAGCAGCAGCAGTGAGTGGGGAGTGACAAAGTAACTTCCCCACTAGGGAAGCGAATACTCAGAACCTACAGATGGATGCTGGGGTGGATGAGGGACATTTGAAATGCTGCATGAAAAGCCGCAGTGGCATCAGCATGTGACACAGCTGACTGACTTAACTAGCTCTACAGCCACATTTTATTAGAGTGAAGTTGGCCTGAGTCCTGTCAGTGGAAGGTCATCATCATTCAGGATGTCAGAAACGTGGCAAATTTTTTTTGATTTTTTAAAAATTCAATTGCAAATGTAATTCATTTTACAACAGACATACAGTACTGTCTGTGTGCAGCAGAACTGTGACACATTTTTCCTGTCTTAAGCACATTGACCTGAAAGAAAACAGTGCCTATGAGGCTGAAGTGCTGACTTTCAGCACTTTAACCTCATGTAGCAATCGCAGCCCTTTTTTTTTTTTTTAACATAGTCCCCAAGTACTTAAACAGTAAAACACTTCCTACACTATTCACAGAATCTTAATGCAGACATCGTCAAATTAAAGCTTAAAGTCAGCAGTTTAACCTCACGCTCTTTGTCTTGGAGCCAAAACAACGCAGAATGTGCCACCGTCTAAACACTTCCTGACTGCACTGTAGCTACTGAAACCACTGATGCTAGTTGCAAAAAGCCAAAAGGAGATTAATTATTAAGGGAGATTTCCAAGTTAAAGTGTGTTTAGTAAAGCAGACAGCATGCATATTATACCACTAACCCTGTATTACCATAATCTAACTTGATGTGGCACATAGGAGAAGAATGTCACTGCACTGAAGAAAACAAGAAGAGAGAAGGGTGTACAGTTATTGAACTGACACGTGTGTAAATAACAGTGTGATAGCGTACCTTAGCATCACTGTGGTAGACAAAGATGTTCCTTGTGCTGTTGTCTTTCAGGTAGGTGATCTGCAGGCCACAGGGGTTGCCGATCTTGGCCGGCTGGAAGGTGGCATTGAGGGTTTCAATTTTCATCACTGCCTTGGGATCCCTGGCCTTGATGGAGGCAGACATAAACAACTACTAGTACACTGTAAAAGTCCCATATTCCTGAGTATTCTTGGCTTTCACCAAAGTGAAATTTTGCCACTGTAATCACAATTTAAAATCAGCTGTATCATCTCGCTTACATCCTGCTTGTTGAAGTATTTTAGCGCTCCCTCCCTCTCCGACAGGATGAACTTTCGACTGAGAAACTGACCGTTGTCTCTTCCTCGTTTCCATAGAAACCCCTCTCGGTACCCTGGACAGAGAGGGGAAAAAAATCATGTGGTTGGGAAGCTGGTATCAAAAACCCATCAGGGAGGACGAGAAATAAAACATAGGAGACATTTAAAACAGTAATGGTGTGATGTTGCAACTGCTTGGTGTGAGATGATACTTCAGTTGAGCTGAAATCAAAGATCATTTAAAATCTCATTTAGAAGG
Source organism: Lates japonicus (assembly GCA_033238685.1). Taxonomy (NCBI): domain Eukaryota; kingdom Metazoa; phylum Chordata; class Actinopteri; family Centropomidae; genus Lates; species Lates japonicus. The sequence goes on from BRZM01003581.1 coordinate 7,773, forward strand.
GGAAGAAGGAAAAGGAGACGGTGCGTGAGTGAGAAAACACAGCGGAACATCCAAGAAACAAACAGACAGAGGAGGAAAGCATTCAGCAGGGGATGCAGCATGAGACAGCACATAGAGAGAGATTTTATTGTCTCTGTACCAAAGAACATCCTTTTTCATGTTAATTATGTGCAGTTCCATTTCACGCTAGATATTTAACTGTACCTTCTTCATTCTCTTTGATGAGCCTTTCCATATTTCTCTCTTCTGTCACTGCCTCTCAATCTGGATCCTTCTGGATGGGAGGAGGTGCATCAGTGGTTGGGTTGCTTTCCCCAAAGGGTAGCTAATTTCCATCCTGGCCAGACAGCCCACAGTGTGGGTCTTTCCAAGCCCATTCAGCACCTCAGATAGAGCTGGGGAGTAGGTAGTGTGGCCTTAGGGCTAACGTGTCCTGGACTAGGATGGGGTGCAAGAAAGGTGAGATTTCCCTCTGTGGAGGCTATGGGTGGGGACCTTTGGTATTGGGTTCTTAGGGTCTTCCCACTAGATTCTGGCAGATCTTTGGCCACACTTTGGTTGAGCCAGTCTTCTCCTCAAGAATAATTGGATGGTGGATGATGGAAACATTCACTTAAGTCGGTCAATGATCAGAATTACGGCGATAGTAGAGTCCATACACATGACGTCTTAATGGGAGATGGCAATCTGATCAACTCTATAACATATAGAGCCATGACAATTCTTTGTTCCACACCCGCCCATAAGTCAATGGTATAGCAGGGACCAGGGCTCAGGGTTTAGACTTCTCTCTCTAAGCTCTTTTTAAAGTCTACATGCTTTTCTGCCTTGGGTGAGACCAGCAAGGGATGTCTTTAGGGGTCATCTAGAATGCGCACCTCCTGTATTTAAAGATACTCAAACATCCCATGTCTGTCTCAGGCATGGCACTACCTATATCTTGGGTGTGGTTGTTGAGACATTTCCGCGGCCACTTCTGGATGCTATTTAAATTGTAAGTGGAGTGTGCTGGATCTCCTGAGGAGCCTGGTCAGATAGAGCCGACTCGGTTTGGGTTCATTACACACACCTACATTCCTTCTGAGTCTTCTGTATTTATAATTCAAGGGGCGGCCAGCACTGTACGAGCTGGCCGATATTAACATGCAGCCTGCTGTGGTCAGGGTGAGATGGGTTGGAGTTCCGGAACCTTGTTTTTCTGGGGTGTTTGTGGTAAAGAATCTAACACAGTGCCCATACTTTGTGCATGGGCTGTCTTTGTGATGACCTGCTAGACTAGTCTATAGTGCCAAAGTGATCTCCTTATGTCATTGCTTTAATCTTCGCCCTCATTCTGTTGCCAACTGCCCCAGTCCTGCCTCTGCCTCTCTTGCTCAGCCCCTTGTTACTGGTGATTACTCCTCCTATCTTGCCCGTCCTCCCTCTGTTGGGGCCATCCTGTATGTATGCTTGTAGCATGTGCATGTCTGTGCACACTTGGGTGCAGCTTTGACACAGAGGCATTCCACCTACTGGCCTTCCCCCTCCTTGATCATGGCCTCATTCCCTCACTCCTTCACTCTGCCCTCCTGCTCAGCACTGCCTTTGGATCGTGTACTTTGGGGCAGGTCTGCAATAAAATCAGTCTCAATATTTATCTGCCACTCACACACAGACACGAATTATAACCCTGCCCATTAGGTGATAGAGAGCACCTGGAGAGATGAACAAGGCAGGGACAGCGGGAATATGGCTCCTCAGCAACACCATCTGTCCCATGTAAGTACTTGCCTTGTGCGTATGTCTTGCCTCCTGCTTAATGGTAGGTGCAGTCACACCAAGCCAATCAAACTCCATACTTCAGGGGCGCAGAGTACCCAACCTCAGATCACATTCTGGATGCCCACTATTCCTCCTCAGCCTCCTGCCCCCTTCTTCATTTTTTGCTCACAACTGCTTGCAGTTCTTGCCTTTCGTCAGTGGCAATTCCCAGTGCTCCTGCTTAAATATCTTACTGCTGCAAACACCACTTTGGCGCCTGGGAGGAGGATGGGAAGCAGGCATTTGGTGGCACTATTTCTTTTCAATCTTTAGGTGGTTAGATTACTGCTTCTACGGCATCCTGGGACATATCCCAGTAGGGTTTCCAAGACCCTACTTGCACAGAAACTCGTACTTCATTACAAGCTAGCAACAGAGACAGCCATACTTTATTTTAGGCCAAAACTCGATGTAATGTAAACGCAGGTGAGCAGGGAATTGCCTTCAGGGGCTATTGCCAGATTTTCTCTGCCCACTAGACTGGTTTCCTATCAAACTGATGCGTGGTGATAGATCCCTTAACAGAAACTGATATTTTGCATTCTATTCCCCAAGAGTTAGATTTTCTACATGTTTGTGATGTTTTAGCTTCTAGTTGCTCAGGTATTCTAGTGCAGTTACATTTTTTATAGTAGACATTTGAAATTTGAAATCTAGGATGAGGATCTTTGCTCTTCTTTTTAGATTATAATGCATAATGGCTGTTTTGCATTAGTCTCGATCCTGTTGGGTTGCAGCATTTAGCTCATGGCTCACAATTAAATATATCACCAATTTTTACCTCCTTCTAAGTGTGACCTAGGTCAGAAACTCAGTCTCTTAGGAGTCAAGTCTCCTTGTCCTGTGACACCACAGGGATGAGGCTGGCAGGCGCAGAATGAGACAGTCAGGCTGGCCAGGGGTGCAGATTACCCAGACAAGCAAAATTAGCAGTACCACTTCAAAATCGGCAGTCTATTTGTACAGACAATTTCAAACCTAGATTCAGTGCACTGGTGAGTATTTCCATGGCCGGTCAGGTTGGCTCCTGGGCCAGCAATGGAAGTTCTAAGCTGAATCTAGATAAATTCAATCTACACTGCTGCATACTCTTTAAAAACAATGCTTCTTCCGTTTTGAGGACAGTATCAGCGCCCCGTGGTAGTTGATAGTCCCTCACTCATCTCCTTGCTAATTTCCATACATAGAATAAGACTCACCTGAAATCAGCTCCGACTCCATTCCTTTCATTGCTGCTCAGTCCGCCACTCTCTGTGGCCTAGGACCTGTGATAGAAAACCTGCAGTTCTGGCACCATATCAATTACCGCACAACGCACAATCCGCACTCAAAATCGCGCACCACAAAAGTAATAAATGCGCCGATAGCATTGGCATTGTCCCACCTCCCCTTTACTTTAAATTTGCCACTAACCCTAATTTAAAGTCATCAGATAGCCCTTAAACTCTAACCTTTAGATTTGCCTCACCGACGCGGGCTTCAGCATCGCGACACGCAAATCCTGCTCTTTGTTTTCTTTGAAGCTGCATTTAAAAGGCAGCCTCAATTTTGGAGCCTTCTTCCCCTCTCTTCCCAGTGCTCACTGGAAACAAGTAACGCTGTGATCAAGCGCATCTGTACCAGCAGTCTCTCATCCTAACTTCCTTCTCCCTCTGTGCTTTAGCCTTAGGCCCAAACTGCTCATCTTTTTCTCGCTCATTTCTCTGTAAACCTCTTGAGGCCAAAGCGGCTCACCTCTTGCATCAAAGTCAAAATACTCTCCCCTCACAGGAAGTGCTATACCGTTGCTTTGTAGTAGCATGGATCTTAGATTTTCGACTCTAGTTCTCAGAGCAGGCCTGCTGAACTAAACAGACACCGGCACGGGCCAAGACAGAGAATCGCCCTTTCTCCTGACTCTCTGCTTTCGCTGCTGCTGGTCAGATTTTTGGAGCAGATGCTAACAGAGAGATGGATGGGTCAATTCAGCACCTAGCTAAAAGGTTGATAAATTCAAGACTAATGGGTCTTCAAAATACCAAACTACTGCATTGCTTCTGAGGGCTTCCATATAAACTGGTGCCATTAAATACTATCTTTGCTTATGGGGTTTTGCTATATAAACCTTTACAAAATCCACTGCTAATTTCGGTTCTCAGTATGAAAAGTCTGGGGTATAGATATAACACCTCCTGCCTCCACTGGGCTCTTGCTTAGAGAGGTAGTATTTTAGTCCTCAAGAGCTCTGCTGCTCACTCTTTGGGATGACTGCCCAGGCAGCCACGGTTGCCCAGTTAGCTGCGTTGGGGAGCATTTAGCAGCTTAAAGGCTGGTTGGAGGATAAACCATTGATAACGGTGATAAGTCTATCACCCAGGTATGAACGGCTCGGTGAGGCTACTTTGCCTGGGAATTATGTATATTCACCCAGCTTGCATATATATGGTGTCCATATTAACTAAGACCAATGATTATAGTAAGTCAATAATTTACAAATCTACTTGTTAACACGACATTTTTTCTAGCTGGCTCCCTCCCCACCGTCTGGCCGACAGCCCCATGGCAGATGTACAGCTTATCACGTCCGCTTCGGTCTTCAGCGTAACAATGTGACACAACTATTCTCATTAGCTGTTCTTTACCTTTTACACCCATTGCTTTTCCAGCCTATACAACAGCACAAAGTCTTTGTATTACAAGAAAGAGCAGAGACAAAATCTTCAGTAGACTTCATCACCTTTGATGCTTTTGTTAATAAAAGTTTACTATTACACCACACATTTTAAGTGGTAGTACATTATATAAGTTCAATATAGACCTGGCCAGCAATGACTACTGCCTTAGGCAAAGGGAGATCGGTAGATGTATTATACAGCATTTATAGCTCAGATTCCTCATTTATTCTATATAGGACACTATTCGCGTCCGAGATTCAATTCATGACTCTTATCTATTAATTCAGTATGATGAATCTAATTACAGACATCTATATTTCCCAAGAATTCCCAGGGTTCTTGGAATGCTGATTCAAATGCTGTAATCAATATCAACCTCAGCCCTTCTTCGTCCATAGTACATTTCCCACTAGATGCCATTCTCTGCTGCATATCAGTGCTGGGGCAAACCCCTTTGGCCCCAATACTTCCATATCCCTTAAGTGGGTTGCAGGAGGCTGAGGATCTCCACTGGGTTACCATGATGCTGCTGCAGGGGACCTTGGGCCTGCTTACCGGCTTCCTTAAAATCCCTGGGGCTGTATTGCCTGCAGTACTAAGTTACTCAGTATTTGTAACAGTTGCGGCCGAGAGCCGCACGGTCGAACCCTTTGGTCTATGACCGAAGGAGAACCTTCTACATGTACTTGGCCTTGGCCGCATTGCTGCTGCGCGTAGCGTGCTGGGAGACCTGGAGACGGCGCTGTACCTGGTAATCTACAGCTACAGTCGTCAAATCTTCCATCAATGGAATGCGCCGATTTTCTTCCCACTTTACCTGCATTTAGGATCTCCTGCGTGAAGGCGGATGCAACTTCTCCTGTGGATTAGCAGTTGTTAACCAGAATGAATTGGAGCTATATTTAGTTCCGGCCCTCTCCACGATGCAAATTGCGTTTTCCGGGGACACTTCCAATATCGACATTAATCTTACAATAATAGCCGTCTACATTTCCTATAACTTACAGAGGACTGCACTTTTTGGTAGGCCTTAATCCTACTAAGGATGGCTACTAAAGCAGAATGCAAAAAGCCTGCAACAGCAGATCACGCCAGCAGCAGCCGCGGCAGTTCAAAGAGATAAGACCCAAGATGGAGACAGCAGGAAGAGAAGAATAACATTCCATATGACCGAGAATTAGCTCGAAGAAGCTGAATATAATAAATGGGATTGTACCAAGTCAGCGATCAGGCTTTCTAGCTTCTATACAAAGTTCGTTACCAAGATATCTTTTACACGCTTGGGGTAATCCTGCACTACCTACCCACCGTTCCCTCCATCTGGCACTCATGTTAAAGTAAATCCCTAGGCCTGATCAGTGGCTCAATCCTCAACACGCCTCCTCTTATCCTCCGAGGTTTGTCCCAGGGTTGCAGTGCTTTTCCAGCTTGCCAGAGGTCAGTGAGAGGCAGAAAATGCACACCACAACTTTCGACCTCAGAGTCCACAGGAAATGGCCTGCCTGAGGCTGTCTGCAGATGCCGATGCATCACTCAAATCTCACCCCTTTAAAAGGGCATCCCTCTCCATCGACCAAAGATCAGGAGGAACAGTTTTACGGCTAGTCGCTTTAACCCTTCCTTTACCTGCAAAGTGCTCCATGCAGGAGGGCTAGATCAGAATATCTGCCAGGCTTCTTACTGTTGCCTGAACAGTAAATGTAAACTCTTACGTGAGCATACATATATCATAGCCAGATTTGCTCATCACTGTTAAACAAAGAAACAGGCACAATCAGCCGAGCCACCCACATGCTTCACATGCATTAAGCAATGATCATCCATCTGCACTTGCGTGGGCTCATTTACGCTGGAAGCACCTAGGATATGGAAATCCCATCGGTGGCCTTCCGCAGGGTGGCTTGTTGGCGAAGTTTTCAAGCCGGAAGATGAAGTCCTAGAGCACCGAGATTACGCACTATCAAACCCATAGCATATCTTGGACTAGACGGTGTTTACCGGTGCTTCATTGTATTACAGGTATTTCACGCTTATTGTGTTTATATCACGAATTGCCTGCAACTGGCTATGGCATACAGGTGGGTTACACGCAGCATAATGCCCAACTTTCTAACGGTTCTGTTGGTTTTAGTTTTGCGTTGGATATCTCCATTTTGCATTTCATTCAACCTCAGGCTGTTTCTTGTTTGTCTGACCTGTCTCATCACCTCATATTGAGATCAAGTTCTCTGTCTGTAAGTTTCCAACCCCATAAGCCAGCTTTCAGGATGGGGTGCCTGCACAGGAAAGTGTTAGAGATGGTTCAAGGACTTGTGGTGGCCACATCAGTCATCAGACTGGCAGATGCACAGGCTGGGAGGCAAAGTATCTGCCTGAGCCTACCTGCCAAGTCAGAGGAGGATCCCTTAACCCTGGGACATTTTTGGTACCTTGTTGACTCATGGTCCTCTACACAGTGTTAGCAGGTGCTGGCTAAACCGAAATGCACGTCTCGCCTGCCTGCAGTGACCGTGGCTCTTTGTTCACTCTGGATGCTTTGTGGGATCCGGACTGTGAGCGTCCGAAGACCTGACAATGGAAACTCCGCATCCCAATCCACACTAAACTCTCCCATTGGCAATTGCCACAGAGGAAGGTTTTACGCCTGGGCTGACACAGGCCCTCCAGTACACTCTTCCTCGCTGCAGTCGTTAACTTCATCCTCCATCTAGACTCTAAGGCTGCTTTTGATTCCTCTCAAATCTCACTCAGCACCCCTGCAATAACATGTTTTGCCTACCCTCCCAGTTGCTCTCAGTCGTCCAGCCCATCCCCAATTGCCTCCTCCACGCTCCCTGGCCTCCTGGGTTTTCCTCAGCTCCATCGCCTCCCTCCCTAAGTCCTTCTTCACCTTGCAGGTGAGTGAGTATTTCCACCTTCAGCCTTGATACATTCAATGAATAACCACGCCCCTACAGGTAAAGTTTGAATGATCTCACCTGCTCCAGTATGCATTTCTATATTTGTAGTTTTAGGTTCTTCTGCACTGCATGTTTTCTGGAGGGCATATTTGAGCCGCAAACAATCGCCTCTACAGCTGGGAGGGAGTCGGCAGTCTCACTAGTACAATAGCCTGTGGACTGCCGAGAATTCTCATACAGGGAGGTCAAATTAGGTCAGGTGAGATCAATTGTTCTTTATCTTTTCAAGGACTAAGGCGTCTGCAGGCGCCTTATAGCCAATCAAAACTCAGCTAAATTAGTCTTATTTGAATTTATAGCCACCAGGTAAACTCAGCCCTTTATTTTAGTAATCACTGCTTGCCACTGCTCTCAAACCTACTAAGTGAGCCAGCTCGGTATGTGGTGGGTTAATGAGGATCATATATAAGTAGCTGTATCAATGCATGGGGAGCTGAAAAATCAATCCAGCACTCCCCCTGCTTTGCTTCATATGATCATATTCTGAAAATGATCTCTGGCTAGGTCTGTTCCATGAAACAACCGATGCAATGGTACAGATTCTCCTGTTTTTTGTATGTCACTTTATTCATACATATGCAGGCTCTGCCATTATATTTCCATACTGGGTTACCGGAACAACCTCTAGTTTTTAGTTAGTTTAATTAGAGTTTAAGGTTTTCAGAGTTAGACACAGGTTTAACACAGGACTTAGACTAGAGATGGTTCAAACATTTAAAGATACACTTTGTTTGCATTTCTGCCTGCCGGATTCAAATTAGAAAGTGGTACACAATTGTAACAGCACACCTTAGATGCCAGGCTGGCCCAGGAGCAAGCAGTTCAGGATTGAGACAGACCAAAAATCTTTTTCACTAGCAATCTAAAGTTTGCTTTGTGCACTCACAACTCATTTGGCCTTTAGTCACTTACAATTTGGTCTCAAGGTAGAAAAGTTATAGTTTTGGGGTTATAGGACTCAAGATAGCTGTACCTGCTTCAGGAGTAGTCCAATGCTTCGCTGTTCTTCTCCTGCTTTGATCGTGCCACTCGCTCATTAACTCTGTTTTCTTATGTCACAGTACACTTCGTGCAGGAGTGGTTATCAGTCACCCTCCCATCTGGTTTTAGCGAGGGGCACTTTATGGCGATTATTAACTAATTCAGATCATACCGGTGGCACATTCCACTGTGCTTGTGTGAATTTCTATTGAGTTTTCCTATGGAATAGGAGTTCACGATGGGTACGGATATAACATACAGATGATCTGCCTTTCCTCTAAAAGTCAGGGTTATCTAAATCATTCATCTAGTTATTTCAAGTTTAAATTATCTTCACAAGTCCTCTCTGACGTATTTAGATAATCCTCCTCTCATCCTCACACCTCCCTCCAGGGTCTGCCAGGGAGCCACTCCATTGCCTGGTGGTTCAGCATCAACTAGGCTTTGTGCCTTGCGTCTTGCCACCGGTGGTGGGACCTGTGCCACACATGGTGTCACGTGATTGCTGCTAATGATCAAATCAGGGTTTGGCTTTATCGGTTGGGAGTCTCCTGTTTGTGGCAGGTTTGTAGTTCCGGAGGTTTGGTGGGTCAGGCGGGTGCTCCACTGGAGTAAAGTCCAATGTCTAGAATTTTGTCTGTTCAACCCACTGCTTCAGAATCAAATTAGTGTGTGCTTGGTCAGATCCATTGGGGAGATGGAGGCGATTCACATATTTTAATATATACTCTTCCTGCCTACCTCCACACACACAGCATCAACATCCTGCACAGGCACCCCGGCTGGTGTGGGGTGCTCCGGCGGTGGAAGGAAGCTAGGCAGGCCTGCTTTAAGGCACCCCAAAGTCAACGACATCCCGGTCCAGCTCCAGGAGGCGGGGAGGGAAGGAGGAGAGGAGGATGAGATCTGAGGTGGCCTCCGGGAGGAACAAGCGCTGAGTGAGGAGATCTCAGTTGGGAGAGAGAGAAAGGGAGGTGATAAAGTGGTCACAGAGGTTGGTAGAGGATGGGTGGGATGAGGTGCAGAGGTCATCATGAGGCACTGCAGCAGGAGACAGCTAAAGTGGGGCTGCCGTCTGTTGCTGGTCTGGCGCTCGCCGGAACCGTCATTAAATGAAGCAAATATTACAAGGAACTCTAGTTGAGTGTGTCGCTGCTCATAAAGGAGAGCAGGGCAGCAAAATATGATTTTGGGGAAATCCTGTTTAGCTTACTGACAGGAAACAGACGGCCAGAGATCTGATCAGAAGTCAGCCAAGATATTTATTGGGTTAGTTACATCATCAGACTTCTCAATACACTGTGATAACATCATCACACATATGCACACACCCAAAACGACAGAGCAAAATCTGCATGCTGACACTCACATTTCTATGGACATGCAGTATTTCATGCTTTAAAGGGTTTAAAGGGTAAAAGTGCGAATGCACAAAGTCCTGGCATGCATGCACACTTGCACACACGCACCTATGCATCACCGTATGCTAATTATTGTCAATATGATTTGTTGACTAAACACAAGCTTTGAGTACAGCTCTAGAAAACTAACAGGCTCATCAGCAGTCAGAGAGAATGAGCAAAAAAGGAAAAAAAAAGAGGTTTTTCTCTGCAACGTGACACAGAAGCAGCATCAGTGGGTGTTGAGGAAAGGTGTGTCTGAGTCATTGTATCACACATAGATTTTGATTCTGTCCATGCAAATGAAATCGTCAAAGTCAGAGACGCAGCGTGTCAGAGACGGTGGAGGAGAGAGAGAAAGACAGAGTGTAGTGAGAAGTGAGTGTGAGAAAATGAGAGACAGAGAGGGAGTCACATACAAACGCAGACAGAGGGCCAAACATAACTGAGTAGTGAAAATTAAAGCCCAGTTGGTAACCACAGACAAA
>BRZM01003582.1:0-21245 GCA_033238685.1 Lates japonicus
TGTGTTGTATTTTCTTTTCTTTTCTTTTCTCCTTCATTGCAAAAGAACTGACTTTTCCCCTTTCTCCATCTGGCACTTTTCAACACATTTAAAACCTCCTTACAAAAGTTTTTCACATATACAACACCTTTTACTTCTCTGCTAGATATCCTCCTTCTCTGTCTTCCTTTTCTTGTGACAACATTTAGCACAAGAGGAGAGACAACCTGCACAACTTACAAGAAGATCACCTCGATTCCCTCCATTTTATTTTCCCACTGCTGCTGCTGCTAGTGCTGCCAGTCCTGAGCTTCTTAAAGGCTGCCTCCTCTCCATCCACGGCGTGACTTTGGAATCCCTCTCGTACAGGATGTAGGCAGTGTTGGGAGCATTGCAGAGGAAAACAAAGCCGGTCTTCGGCAGGTTAATGAGGCCAGGAGGCAGCTTTGTGCTGAGCTTCATCAGTATTCAACAAAGGCCTCCCTCTCTCACTCTCCCAATAATATCCCAGTCATTTGGGTCAGCCACATCACTGTGCCTCTGTGAAGGGCACCCACACACACAAACAGAAAAAGAGAGAATTCTTTGACAGTTCAATAGAAATACAGTCTCACAAAATGCGCACCCCCTCATTCTCTCTAATCATTAGCTATGTCCCACACTGTCCTCTTTTTTCCCATTTTCCTCACTATATCCATCTCTTTCACCCTGACCCTCCTCTCTTTCTTTGATTCTCTGCCACTCTTCCTTTTTCCCTATCCCCACCACAAACAGCTCCTTCAATTAAGACAAAGCAGCTAATCATATATGAATTACATTAACATCTCTAATAGCTGCTGCAAGTTATTGGTTCCTCATTAGGACTCCACTCACTTCAGCATAGGCCAGTTTCCAATAACAGTAAGAACAGTAAAGTGCAGTAAAGGGCCTAAGTGAAAGCAGATATGAGCTGCAGATGTGTGTGTGTGTGTGTGTGTGTGTGTCTCACCAGATCTGGGAGCTGGGATATTGCCATTAAGCAGTGTGTATGCAGTGGCTGTCGGTCCAGACTATGAGTAGATGGGAGGAGAGGCAAAGCTGTGAAGATCAAATATCTCATAAATCAAAGCTGTCACACAAGTAAGCAGGGCCGTGGGAGCCCTTGGTGTGTGTGGGGTGCCCGAGCAGAGGGCCAAAGAGGATGCCTGGGCCCCAGGCCAGCTCCTACTGTCCCCTGTGTCTCTCCCTTCCCCTTTTTCACTCCTTTTACTTTTCCCACATCTCCTCTCATATTTTCACCCGAACCTTACCTTTTTAATCTCCTCTCCTACTGCAACCCCCCCCCCCCAAACTCACACTTCTCTCCACCACATTTCTCCTCATCATCCCCCCTTCTCCTTCCACTCCTTTCCTCACGCCACCACCACCTAACTCTCGCCACTTTCCTTCCCTCCACTTCCCCCCGCACACATGGCTGCCGCTTAAACTAAACATCACATAGATAACCATCTCCACTCACATTGTTCCTGCTCCTCCACTGTCTAATTATGTCGCAACTCTCACCGAGCACGTTGTCACAGAGGTTTTAAATTAGCGGCTCGGTTTAATGTCACAAGCACATGTAACGTGTCAGATCAGTTGGAGTGTGTTTGTGTATGTGTGTGTGTGTCTATGCATGAAGTAGGGGTGTGACTTCATTAAGATGAGTTACGATATTAGTTATTTTTGCACCATCTCTCTCTTCTCTGTTAATTTGTGTTTCTATTTGGAGGTTTCCATAACACATGCAAAAATAAGTGTTGTTATTACTGATTTTTTTTAGATGCAGTAGAATGAATGATCATTTTTGCAACACATTTGTGTTTGTTGATGTGTTCGCATGTGCGTGTGGACCTGCTTACATGTGTTGCATGTGCAGGTTATGTTTGACAACATGCTGAGCAGCCTGAAAGCAGAAATCTGAAAATTTTGCAACTGGAGGAGAGCACCATCCTCTACAGCCTTCCTCAAGGTGAGGCTGTTCCTCCTTAAAAGAAACAGTGCAAATGCTTAACAAGGTCTGTTTAACCACCAAGCTCATATTGTATTGTTGTCCTGGCAGGACCTCAGACCTCCAACCAAAAAAGCAGTTAATCTACTGGAGGAAACTATGTCAACTGTGTGACCAACAGGTGTGAATCGTGCAAGATGAGAGCAGGTTGAGCTATTTTTTGGCACCTCTTTCCTGTGCTTTGTTTTTCCTCTCCTTCAGTTTTCAGAGTTTAAACTTAGACTGGTAATTAGTGTGAGTGAACAGATGTCGTCCGCAGTATACAGACAGTCCAATTGTTTTTGTCTTCCTTTGCTTTATAGGAGACTCATCCTGCTTATTACTCTAGCTTCACTTCAGCTCTACATGCCTCAACACAGGACTACTGTCGTGAAAATAAAAATCCAATTTTTAGCACTGTGCAGCTTTCTGATGACAATCACATACTTTCTGGCTTTCTTTTTAGATGATACCCCACCTTTATGAAGTGTAGAGGAGTGGCTGGTTTAGACAAGACGGTTTGGTAAGCATAGTATACATGTATATGGTGGTTTGTTTTTTCACTAATTATTGAGCCAATATTGACTATTTTGTCAGCTCATTTTACCTAGCTGCATTTGTGGAACCCCTCTTTGTGTTGTTATGCACTATATAACAGAAGATGTAGGTGTTTTATTCTGTCATATTTCTGTCTGCTGAATTTCCATTTATTGAGCAGTGTAGCATAGCAATGAATTTGTGGCTTAAAAACGGCCACATAAATGTATCAGCCATGGGTTTTGAAGGACTACTTCTGTGTTGTGAATGCTTGCCTTGTAACAGCCTTGAGTGTACTGGAAAAAGCATGTTGTCATTGAGCTTTTGTATACACAGGTGTGCTTTGTATGTGGGTGTGTGTATGCACTTGAATGCCGAGTGGGGCATCTGGGTGGTTTGTCAGTTTGCTGTGCTGTGGATGGAGAGCATGGGGAACACCGCACAGGATATGTTGAAAGAAACTCCACAGACTCCAGAGAGAACCCAAGGTCAGTTTTGCTACACAGAGTTTATGAGGTAGCTGCAGACTCTGACTGTGTGACAGTCACAGTTCAGCTGTAATATATTACCGTGGTCAAGTTTGGTTTTGTTTTATGCAAGTAAAACCTAAATGGCAAAATAATTAATTTGCTCAGTACAATACAATCTTAAACTTGTACTTTGATCATGGTCTCTGTAGAAAGAACTGAGAATTACACTTTGTGTTTATAATGGATACAAAGTTTGCAGACTCTTTGGGGACGTCATTAGAAGTATTTTTAGCTTTAGACCCACAGATTCTGCCTAAAATGCATTTTACAGTGACAGCTAAAACAGTTTATGGCCTTCCCTCAGGATGCACAAAATTTGCTGCTAATATCACAAAATGCACGGTTCCCCCAAAATAAACACCTCAACAGTTCTAACCTAAACGTTACACAGAAGTGAGGTCCCGGTCTTTGTCTGATTGCAGAATGATGAGTAGATGAGCAAGACTGATTGGTATCTACTTATCATTTTAGTCTAGATATCTGATTCTGACAAACCCAACAGGATAGTCTCCTCTTATATGTTGCACATTGTCTCAGATGCACTGAAAATCTCCTCCCTTTAATTTCCTTACTCTAAATGCTGGGTTTGAATCCTCTGCATAGAGCTACGCCACAACTGCTGGTGATGCTGTGAAGGGATAATGATGATCTGGCAAATGACCAAGACTAATAGCATGAGCTTATTACTGTGGTTAGTCCAGTCTCATCTTCCTGAAGTTTGTTCTGCTTCCTTCTGTCCAAGGTCTTCCTCTCAGTCTTGTTTCCCCTCATCAGAGTCTAGCTCTTTTCCCAGAGGACCGTCCAGACCTCTGCAGCACTCTGTCCTCACTCTGGGAAAGTAGCACCACATTGAAATGCGTGCACACTGACTCTAAAGAAAAATATCCCACTTTTTTATTACCAGTATCCCATGTCCTGACTCATCCTGTCCGCTTTGTCAGAATTGGCCCCGGCATTGCCAAAAATTTCGTTTGGGTCACACTCAGCATGACTTGTTTTGACAAGAATCCAAAGGCAAGCAAATATGAGCGGTCGACGGCGATGGGTCTTATCATCAGTGATGTAACTTTCTGAAAGAGCCTTCCTCAGCTCACTGCATACACGGAATAAATGAAAATAAACAGAGGATTAGATCTTAAGATACACCACAAAACAGCAAGAGTAGAAAAAAGAGAAGAAGACAAAAAAAGGAGGGGATAGAATATACATATTCCTTTGCTCAGTATGTCCCCTCATTGTTTTGGTAGTCGGTGAGGGTAATGAAAGAGAAAGAAACACACTGAGGAAGATGTGTCTGTATTAAGCATGGGTGTATTCGCCTTGTGGTTAATGTCAAGTGTGGCTAAGGTACCTGGGTCTCCAAGGGGTTGCCGAGTGAGAGCACTGTTGCTGTGATTAAAACGGTGCAGAACAGCCAGAGGGTGATAGTTGGCACAGATTCTGCTCTGTCTCCTCCCCCTCTATTTCACCCTCCATCCCTCTCCTCTCAGTGCCAGCTGTCAGTTATGTCAGTCAGTGTGCTAATGATGCTCCCTTACAGAGCTCAGAGCACAGTGATACATCTGTCATGCCCAAATATCTCTCTATTCATATGTAAGCTGTCCGCAAATGGCCTAGTTTAGTGTACTTTGGTTTTTACGCAGGATAAGTAATTCATGATCCATACACATTCACTTTTTAGTACATTACTGTTTCCTCTGTGACATGCTCTGGTCATTAATACTACTTCTACTCAGACCTCATGTCTGATGCAACATAACAAATCTATGCTCACCCACATTTGACCCATTCCTGCCACAGTGCTGACGCAGGTAAATCCTGGGGTGTCGCTGTCCAAACAAGCACCAGATGTACCATTTTAGTTCCACATACATCACTACTAATAGTGTACGTTTCTGGTCTTGCTGCTTTCAGCTCATTAAAAGTACAACACTTAAGATACAGAATGATAGACCGTCTATCACCTGTTTGGTATTCTTCTTTATTTGGATGTTAAACCTGTGGTATCTGCAAATTATGTGTTCATAGTTGAGCAGTATCTAATGAACAAAAAGCAGGTCACAGTGTTAAAATCTTAAACATCACACCTCATCTGCAAGTTTTCACACAAATCTTGTCAGCTCTCTTATCCCCTTTAGCAATTTACACTCTGTCATGTCACTTCCAGCACATAGAGTCTCTTAATATTATATAATTTAAATGTTGACAGTGATGTAACATTCACATACAGAGTGATCAGACAGCTCTGTATGAAGAACCTGTATGTGTTTTTGTCGCATGTTTATTGGCTACATTCAGTTGGCAGTTGGTTACATTACCTAGCAAATCAACTAACAGCGTTAGTCCCCACAGAAGAGCTGGTGCCTGGTGATCAGGTAGTGAGTTAGACACAGCTGTGACCACTTCCAAAGACGCAAATAATTAAGAAAGAAAGAAAAACAAATGTTAGGAGTGTTACTCAGATCCAGGCACCATCAGAGTCAAAGTCACTCAAATATGTAATGAACACAAGTTAAAAGCCTGAGTTTGGAAATTAGACCATTCTCTAATGAAAGCTCATTTGTGCTAAATGGTGTTAGCTTTTAACCATTCATCTGTGTGAAATGATCATCATCACGATGAAATGTCTCAGTACCACTCTGATTCTATTAACAGTTTGGCTTCAGCTCTATTTATCCATGCATACTTTGACCATACATCCTAATTCCATGTTTCTTTCAGGCACAGGCTGCATACCTGTGATGAGTCTCAGTGCTCCTTTGACCAAGTCGGTGCAGAATTCACCCTGGAGAAGATCATATCTCTGGACCTCGACAAGTTTTCTGACAGCATCTGTGGGATCTCTGGTGCTGCCAGGAAAGAGCTCTCCACAGAACAGGTTCAGGCTCTTCCTCTGCACTGACACTCAGCTGGCTTTGTCTTGTGTCTCCTGCTTCTATTCATTCTGACACTCACCTTTCTTGTGAAAAAGGGGTACGGAGACAGCTGCTATAATGTAGATAAGTGCAGATGCGAGCTGCGTGGCTGCCTTTGTTTTCCTATTTTTAGGTTTTTGCCTGTGATTATTTGAAGCTTATGTTTTCCCACTGGCTTACAGGTTTACTCACCTTTCCTGTCATACATTTTTCCCCTCCTCCTTCCCCCATTTGTCCTCATCCCACTCCTCACCCCCTTCAAAAGGTCACCAGTATTAGTGTTTGAATTCTCCATGGCTAAGTTATTCATTTGACCTTGCCATCTGTCAGTACAGTGCTGCTCTCCAGGGTCAGCCACATGAGACTTTTGTTATGGTTCCAGGGGTCAAAGGGCAAAATGGATATCCTTTCAAATTGTATTTACCCCACAACCCTGAATTTTGTTTGCATATATGTGTGTGTGTGAGAGTCCTGTACCTCTTGCATATGCCATTAGAGCCATATCAGGGTATCAAAGGCTGGACTGCTGCTGGGAATGATGAATGGCTGCCAGGTGCTGAGGTCCATGTGGTAATCACCTCAGGTAAGGGCTTTTAACCCTGCTGGCGGGAGAACAGAAAGGGTTAAGTGGCTATGGCGGCTCATAGCTGTAGCTGCATAGCCTTCCATAGCCTCTGGCAGCAGCTCATCAGCTTATTCCCCAACATCTCCAAAGGCCCGTGTGGATGAGGTTTAGAACTCAGGCAGCAAGCAGTGGGGGAAATGGAGACAAGGCTTAATTTCCTCCAGACCAGAAGGGGGACCAGGGAGAAGAAAGGGAATGGGTTGGCTGGCCCCCTTGGCTGCCTTCCCCCTTGCCTCCAGGCCTGCTGTCCTAGAGCAGCAGAGCCAGCTCATGGAGCAACCCTGTCTGCCTGTCAACCTGTGTCAGCATCAGTGCCGCCCCTTGCCCCTCTCCACTTCGCCGTCATGCAGCCCAGTACTCAAAGAGGTTACATGAGCGCAGATTTAGTGTGTGAATAACCTTGGTCTAGGGAGGTGTCAAAGGTGTTTGATTCAGACCTCCCAGTATCCCCCATTCATTCCCCCAAATCTCACCACAGTTCACTGACTAGTCATGTTGGGTAGCGGAGATGGAGAGAAGAGAGAACACATAAAAGAGACTCTGTTACATGCTGTCATCATCGTGACTGTTTCTAAAAGGTTTTTGGTCTCTAATGTGCACAAACTGCAGCACTCAACAGTTGCTGAGATCAATGGTATCCTGCCTCTAGTGCTGCTTCATATCATCATAAAATGTTTCTGTTTGTGTTGTGGAAAAGAAAAAGAGAAGAAAAGTCTCTGTCCCTTTGCCTTCTCTCTGTGGTGACTGTTTGCACCAGAGATGTTTTCCTTCGGTTCACATTATACTTTGGTTTGAATTTTAAAGTAAATTGAGAAAAGAGCCTTGAAGGCATCGCTCGGTGGAGGGTCAGAGATGTCAAAGGTCTATCGGCTTTAAAGCGCAAGTTTCATGATAGAGGAGGCCAGTGGTTATAAGAATAGGTTTTGTATTAAGCTCCTCTCTCAGGGATTAATTGAGAGTGTGTGTCATTGTGCTGATTTTAATGCTGTTTAGGGTAATCATCTCTTTCAAGTTGTTTTCTCTAACATGAAAATTAGTCATCTATAAATACTCCTGCCCTCCCGAAGAACACTGGGGTTTTGCAAGCGTCGAGCTAGATGAAAATCAGTCTCTCTGCACCACAAAACACACAAGCTTCTACATCTACTGTATTCAGACTGACACACCATCTATAAATAGTCACACAAACACACTCTCTTATTCTCTCTCCCCTTTTTTCACTCTTTCTCTCAGTCTCTGTCTCCTGCTTCCTCATGTGGCCAGACACGGGCTCGGTCACCACGAAATTCAATTTGCTGTCTAATTCCATATCAAAAACATGGTCAAAGCTCTGTGTTTGTTGAGCGTGACACAAACAAGCAAGGACACAGTCTCAGCATGGCTCCACCCACAACCTCAATATAGCTGTGCCCTCAAGTAACAGATTTGTCCTTAATTGGTGAGTTGTCCTAATTGACTTTAGCTAATTTATGGATTAGATTATTTTTACCCTCTTTCCTAATTGAACCATAACTTTCATGTGTTTCCCTGGCTGACTGGGTCGTGGGTAATTGGTGCTGAGCGCTGTGAGCTGTGCATGTCTGTGTGGAAGCTGTAGGTTTTGCACCATCACATTCAGTTATGCACAGCATCCATATAGAAAATGAATCCAATAAGTGCAGTGTAGAGCAAAAAACAGTAGCAATACCTGAGCAGGAGTAAACAGCAGGAGCGTCCATTTCTCAGGTTGATGGAGTGTAGCGCCCAGGGGTGCTAGTCCATCTAGAGACGTATTGGTTCTTGGAGTGTTTATGTTGGTGCCATTGCTGTATTAGCGTAGCTCACTGGCTCTGAGGTGCTCGGGATGAAGTGAAAGAGAACACAAGGGAGAGTAAAGAAGAGGGGATTAGAGTGGAAACGCTCGAGCTTTTCAGAATTCTGATAAGCGGGTCCTTTTAAATCTGTGGGCCTTACAATGGCTGACTCCACCGCTCGTCAGCAACAAGGCATCTGTAGCATCTGGGACATGGTTGGGTTCTGATGGCAGAGAGATTTATAAACATACTGTATATTCCCACATTTTCCACTGAAGTCATGATCAGTGAAGTTTTTGTTCCTGTAGGCAGTTTAGAGACAGACAAATCCAAAAAGATTCTTGGTTGGTTTGAAATGTTTGTTTTATTATACTTACATGTAGATTTCTCTGCACAAACATCTCCTCCAGTGCCTAAAACAAGCCTGAGGCATGACTGCTGCTGTTGTTCTATACAACTACCTATCTTTTGGGTGTTAATTATAATGTCTTACCAAACAAAAAATACACTCTGGGGTTTTTTTGTTTTGTTTTTTTAATGTAGGTGGAGAGGTTAAGTTGTAGAAGGTGTTGCATACATTATATACAGACAGCTGTGCTTTAATTACAATCATTTTTCATTTAATTTATTTTTACATTTTTTCATTTATTATGGGGTTACGTGTGCAGAAGCAGAAGTGGAATAATGAACTATGCAAAATGAAAATACAGGCGTCACAATAGTAGCAATCAGCTGAACCACCACACATGAAAAATTGTCAAGAAAATACAGATTGTACAGATACTTAGGGATTAGAACTGCCCAATTGAAATATAATGATAGATCTTGGGGCATAGAAAATCCTCTGCAAGTGATGTTGTCTGTTTCCTTCAGGGAAACTGTGTCGTATTCTGTCACCTGCTTGTGCGCGTAATGTATATGCATGCTATTTTTTGTTGAGAATGTGTGTGAGCATTACAATAGACATTGTGTGTATGTGTGTGTCGGGCTGCAGTGGGGGGACAGGCATGAGGATGGTGCACTCTGTGGGGCTGTCCAGCCTGTTGCCAGGTGTCTGTCAACTCTTCTACTACTTTCCAGCCTCCATGCTTTCTACACACAAAAGCTGCAGATGAGAGTGAGATGAGTATAAAGAGAAAGATAGGCAAGGCAGGAAAGTAAGAGATGGAGAGATAGAGAGATGATGATGATAAATAGATGCAATTTAATTTCTTCAATAAAATTGGTACTTAAAAGATGTTAAATCGCAGGCGCATCAGGTGATCAGCTCAATACCATTACACTAGCACCGCGCTCCTGATTCCTCTAACAGAACTACACATCTCTCTCAATTAATTTCAATCATGCATACTCTGATGGCTTCTGCAAATCAGACTCATTTCCTGCGATATTTCACAATAAAAGCCTACAGGTTAAGGAAAGGATAACTGCCTCTAGACTACGAAAAGGATTGTGGTGAAAACAGATGGAGGAAGTGCTAAATTTCATTAACATGGCTTCCTGTATGCCATTCTTTGTTAATAAATTAAGAACCAACAGGAGGCTTCTTACATACAAAATTAGGAATAAAGCCCTGTCTGTATGCTGTATGTGTGTCTCTTCTGTAGAAATAAGGGTCTCAATCTAAACCTCCATAACAGGCAGATGAGCCGCCACCATTATGGTTATACAGAATCTTCTTATCTCAGTTTGAGTCTGCTCTGTGGTTCAGAGGCAGTTTTACCTAAACAGCATATTGCTAAATCAAATGAGGTTTTATTGGTTCTAACAACTAAAAATATATAGTTTTTGATAATATGAAAGATGAAACGACACACTTGTGTTTTGTTATATATTGAAGGAACAGAGAGGGGCTGGTGGCGATTGAGGCAGTGGCGGTGGATGAAGAGGAGGGAGAGAAGACTTGAGAGGGAAGGTTCGATATCAAGTGGTGACTGGAGCGGTAACAAATATTGGAATTGATAGCAGTTTGCCAAATTGACAGGCATAATAATAGCTTCAAATACTCCAGCCTGCACTATCACTTTGCTCATTTAACTTCACTTTGGCAGAAATTTGTCATTGCTTTGCTGTAAATTATACAAAATGTAAATATCATAGGGACCTTAGTGTAATACCGTAATCAACAGTAATGTCTTGCTTTAACACAATGAATGTATTATTGAGATATCTTTTTTAATTTCTAAATGTCTTGCTATAGCTGATCATGATAAGCTAGGAGAAGTCTTAAAGAGAGCAACTTAGAGATTCTCCACTTTTTCCTATTTCCTGGGGAAGCTTAACATTTCTTGAACTCTCTCTGGTCTCATTGTCTCTCAAAACTGTCTCTCTCAAGGTTTCTGTGTGCTCTCTCAAATCTGTATCCTTGTTAGCAACACAAGGGGTTTTTTTTTGTGGGAGGGAGATTCCGTCCTGGCTCTCCTCATCTCTTCTCCCTCCTCTCCCAAAGTGACTCTGACAAATACATGCCCAAGCAGGAACAACCACAGCCTTACCTCCTAGATGTTCTGTCGACAAAGAGGACAGGCAGCCAGAAATAGCAAGAGAGGAAGAACTCTCGCTCATGGGACTATATGATTTCATGTGATGACAGCCCCATGCCCCATCGCCCAGCTTTCATTCTGTCTTGCCAAGGGCATTTTGCCTATTCTGAGCCAGGCTCAGTGTGTGGAGGACTAAATCAATTCCAAGTGTGCACCTCTCAACTAGTGGCTATGTCTGTCTGGGCCGAGGAGGCGATTAATGATGGATAATAGGCAGACACACAGGACGTATCGCTGCATGCTGACAGACACACACACAAAGTTATGCCTGTGTGTCTGTAACAATTAATTACTGAGGGGAAAGATATCCTATACTCCCTTTTTTGTGCTGAGGACTAAACTTCCACTGTGTGTGTGTGTCTGTGTGTGAGAGCGGTGGAAATCGCGGTATCACAACGCACAATACTATCAGGTAATTCTCGCAGCCTATTATATGGCGTAAACACCAAGTACAGCTGTGTGGTTGATAGGACTGTTGTGCTGCGGGTATTTAACGATTGTAACTGGCGAATGAAAGTGGGGCGTCACAAGGTTGATTATTATAGTTCAGCCTCAAAATATTATGTCTACTTGGTTCATAGCAATACACCTGATATAGTCATTAAAGACGGTCTGGGCTAGTCACGGTTGTGTTTGTTATGTGTTAATGTTCAAGTCTGTGGGTGGTACATCATTTCTTAATCTCGCTTTGTTTGAAACACTAGCATTTCTTTCCTTTTTGCTAATCGGCTTAAAATCCTCGAACTCTTCTTCCTTCAAACCTGTATTTACAGGCTGAAATAATGATTTTTAACATATTTAACTGCAATATGATGAATAAATTCACTAAGTAAAATAGATGCTTGCCTCTGTGGCTCAAAAAGGGTAAATGTGGGGAGCTCAGTGCCTGGTAGTGGACCAAATGGACAACTGTCTGCCATCCCCAAAATTATGTCATAACTGGCTTATAATCGTCTTATGTTTGTTCACAGTATTATGAAGTTCTGTATCAAGTTTGTGAAATGGTAACTTTAAGTGCTTTTAGATGAGGTCTTTAACCTCGTACCGGCAGTATGCTTAGGAAAACTGACAATTTCCTTATTGTAATCAAAGTGACAAAAACTGATCACAACAGGTAGTTGGTTAAAGGTCTAAAGGATTACAAGTATAAGGCTTCAAAATATATAGCAGCCTTTTCTTAGTATAAGCTTTACACAAACTCACAACAAATGTTGAGATCCCACTGTTGGGGTGTGTAAGGGTATTGCTTCCCATGGTGCAGAGAACTCATGGTCTAATGAGAGATAATAAGAGATCAAATAATACATATAGAACAAGCTCAAAATACAGGTGTGATGGTTTTAGTAGTCAGCAGCATTGGTTTCCCACAGGATCCTGTAACAGGTTGGATTGAAATATATATATATATTTATATTTTCCTACTGGCTTGTCACATCCTATTATAAACGGGTCCAGTGTGTTTATTACAAAAGGCAACGAGTCGAAATGGAGGAGAAATCAGTCGCCTATATTTGTTTTGATATTGCCTTGCTATACGGTGAAAAGTTAACTGAACATAAAAGCTTTCAATACAAATGAACAAGCTGGGCTCTCTCTTCTAGTAAACTGTATTGATAGTATGCAAAAGGCTTCGTGCACATCCTCATTCTTGAAAGGATCTAATGCAGTGGCTACAACTGAAACAAGGGATTATCGACCCCAAGGTTTTCTTGATTCTAAATTCATCATTGGTCATTATTCTCTGTACCAGTAGATATTGGAAACTGGTCATGGAGATACAAATATACCATTGATTCTGTTCAATTTTCAGCATTGTCATAGTATTATTGATGCTTCTGCCGTGGTATGCCTCAGTGTCTATTAGGAAAGGCAGGATGCACAACAAAATCACCTGTAGTACCACCACAGTATAATGTTTATCTCTTCTCCCCAGGCCAATGTAGACACACACAGCACTCACAGGATGCATCAAAATAGGCTTGGCTCATCCATTTGGGCAAAAATGGCTCTTACAAATCTCTAAGATCTTTGTACAAGAAATACTGTCCTTACCTTGGCAAATGGCTGTTTTATTGTTGTCAGTGTTTATCTGAAACTTACCACTTTTATGAAATAGGGACTATGCTGTATCTTGCTTTGCTAGCTCTAAACCCAAATTCATGTGTTGCTTTATCTTACTTTATAATCTCTTCTCACAGCACTCAGGCTGCCTCTTGAGGAGTCATCTGAAAATAACACCAGCCTACTATAGCTCAAGTCTTGCTGTGTTTTTCTCTTTTACACACATAATTTTTGCGCTTTCACATTTTCCAGTCTATTAGCAGTATGGTGATAATTTAACGAAACCGTGTTCCCATCCTCTGTGTTGTGCCATTACACAACAGCTCACACATCTCCCTTCTCATGCAGTTCCCACCACCTCCTGCCTTGCCTCAAGCTCCTGAGCTGCCTCCTTCATCTATCACTGCCTCCCTCTGTTTCTCTTTCCTTCCCGCGCTCCCATCTGTTGCGTTGGTGCTTACATTTTATATTGGCTTTCCGGTAGAGATACGCTCTAACTGGTGGTCTCATCAAATTATGGCCGTGTTGGTTGGCTAGTCTTTATGTCAGTGGAACCTTGTTCCCCAGCATCACCAGATCTAACACTCAGTGCAGCTCAACACTCAGTGATAAGTTTAATCCACTGATGAAAACAAAAGAGAGTAAACAGATTTTTTTTTGCTATATGTGTCATGCCTGTTTCGCGCTATGCAACACACCATGCTGGTTGTAGGGTTGTCTCCTATGGGAGGCTGAGAAAATATATCTTGCAGATGCTTGCTTCTGCTACTCTGTGGCTCAGTAGCTTCAGAGGCTGCAGTTGTGAGTGAGAGGTTAGCTAGGGAGAAAAAAAAAAAAAAATGAGTGCTGTGTGACCTGGTGACCAGTGGTGTCTCTCTCTCTCCTCCTCTCTCTGTGGTTTACATTTACCCTGGGCAGGCAGTGTGGGCAGAGCTCACGGCTGGTTGTGCAGAATACTTGTATCTGCCCCTTCATTCAAACCTCTGACTGCATTCATGTGGCCAAGCCAGGTGCCAGTTGGGCAGAAGGGCTCTTCTGATTGAACACTGGCCTGGTAATATCGGTCCTGGGAGGTGACGTGAGAGGTTGTGGAGCTAAAGTACAGAATGGGTATGACATGAAACAAGCTTTCTAAATTTGTCAAAGTACTCATGGGTGGAGAATTTCTGAAAGCAGTGAAAACATGAATGATTACAGATGCCTGCCTGAGGTCATGCCACACCTGCTCTTAATTTATCATCCCCAACATAAACCCACCAGAGACCATGATTAAAAAAAGTCCCAAATTGATAGAGTTGGAAGTACATGTGCTGCTGAGAATGGGATTAACAACAGCCAGCTGGCAGAAGAAAACACGAAATTTCAAACACACCAGCTTTTAAGCCAAAGGCAGAGGCAGTAAGGCTGTTGATTGAATATCAAGGAAAAAATTTTACAGATAGCATCTTGTTAGCCTTCACGCATATTTGGACTAGTTGAAACAGCTGTATATGGGCAGCAGGTGCGTACTTTCTCAACTTTGGTGGTAGGTAAGATCTGAAATACACTAAAACTTGGGATACATGTGTCAGGAATGAGGCGTGAATGGTGCACTAAAACACTAATATTTGAAATGTAAACTACTCTATTATTTAATCCGCAGCAATCATTCTCTCATGGGTCAATGGTTCCGTCAAAAAACAATATTAAAGCCCAAAATACATGCAGTTTTTTTTATTTGCTTGACCTTGTCTTTACTAACCAGTAATTTAAAGGCATCTACATTAAATTGATTTGAGAGAGGAGTGCTGCAGCGTGTGTGTCTTGTACATTGTGGAGGAGAGGTCATTTTGTGTGGGTAATCTGGCTAAATTGTTGTTAATTTTGTGATTTTGAGCAGAGGAGACAGACACACATCTACATGTAGGTGATAACAAACCTTTTAAAAACACAAGCTACAAAACACATGCAGTCATGAGTACACAGACCTACCTGTGTTTAATACTAATCTCCACAACGTACACATGCACTACATATCCATACACACTAGGCTTGGTGAAACAGGCTCCTTGTCAGTGGACCTGCCTCCTGTACCAGTAACATCCAGCCAACAAGAGCCCTTGGGCCTTAATGCACAAAAACATTGGCTCATATAAACAGTGTTTTGTCTTGGCGGATATGTTCTGATATCTGCTGCATATTTCTCTGATTTTAACTCGCACCAGACTGGCATCTTTGGAAAGCGAGACTTTTAAACAATTGTGGGATTGTGGTTTGCTCAGCGTTTTGCATGAATATTGACCGTTGTTGCTAGTTAGGTTTTCCCCATGCCAGATGTATGGATGATTTTGTTGATGTGTGTGGGTGCAGGTCCTCACCACAATAACCCTGCAGTGGGATCCTTTGCAGTGCTGTGCAGCTCTCGACCATTACAAATACAAACACACACATAACAAATTTTCAAAAGTAACAAATACACACAGGGCAAGAAACTTGAAAAAATATATCATTACTCTTTAAAAATATAACAGAGCACAAAAACCCAACAGGAGGGACGTGAAGCAAGACAAATGCTGCAAACAGAAACGTTTGCCTTGGTGCATTATGATCACACTCATCAACAGAAGGCATTCAGCAGATAACAGTGCACATGTGATACACTTCAAGCCTTTCTGTGATCGAATGCACACACTAACACAGTAGGCTAAACAGCATGGCAGTAATGACTGTTTCTCATTGGACATCTGCGTGTGTGTCCTGTGTAATCTCCATCTCCCCGTTGTTTTGCCTCTTGGCTAAAGTCAGCCATGAAGCCAGTATTATGGGCCAACAGGCTAAACCTTGGCCTGGTGTGCTTAAGTATCCAGATCGATAAGTGTATTACCCCACATGTGGTCTATGAATGTGTGTGTTTGTGAGTTTAAAGCAGGACAGATCAAGCCAACCACATGTGCAGGGAGAGTTCTGGGTCAATAAGTTTGTGGTTTCAGCGTCTCAGAGTTGTTGCTGTAGCTGTAATTATGGCTGCTTCTATGTTCTCCTGCGCATGTGTATTTTAGTATACGCGTTCTCAGTAGGGAGAAAAATATCTGTCATCAACTATGTAATAAGTAGATGATCATGCATCATTATGACTTGTTCTGTTCGCTTGCGATAATATGGGTAGATAGATTGCGTGCTCATAATGTGGGTCGTGGCTCATCACTAGCACTGTGTGTACAGTAGTTGTAGTGAGTCTCTGCACTGAGTCAGCATCTCATTACTACAAGTCTGGGTATGAGTGTGTGTGTGTATTTGTGTGTGAGTGTAAGTGTGCGTGTCAGGCTGGGTTAATTATTGTGTTTTCAGGCATACACCTAAGGTCAGACCATATGCTGTGTGCCAGTGTATAAGCATAACATTGCCCCATGTGCACATTTCTGCTCCAGGGAGTTAAAGGAAAATTCTGCTTTAATACAATGTGTTTTTTGTTTTTTGTAGTTTTGACCATTATTTCTATTGGTTAGGATTTGTTCGTACTTACCAAATTAATAATTGCTGAGATCTGGGAAGATGACGCAATAACTACAACAAAGGCTGACAGGGCAAGAAACAGAAACAGGAGGTGTTTATGAAGGCAAAGAAACAAAGCAAGAACATGAGCACTCCACAAATGTTGCTATTAATTATTGTTGTACAAGAATACTGTGTGGGTGCACAACTATAGCAAGTATGGTAGGTGGGTGATGGATGTTGGGACAGTTTGAGTAATGATTACTGTTTGCTTTTGTTTTCTCTTCCAAATAGGGTTGGGTGATTTGATGCCATGTATTTTGACACGATATATTGTAAATTTGTTAATTGTCAGAGATTTTGTCATACTGCAACTGAGGTAGGGCGGCACGCCTCACAGCAAGAAGGTTCCGGGTTCGACCCCCGGTTCTCCCTGCGTGGGTTCTCTCCGGGTACTCCAGCTTCCTACCACCGTCCAAAGACATACAGCTTAGGTTAATTGATAATTCTAAACTGCCCGTAGGTGTGAATGTGAGTGTGATTGGTTGTTTGTCTATATGTGTTGGCGATCCGTACAGGGTGTACCCCGCCTCTCGCCCAATGACAGCTGGGAAGCTGGGATAGGCTCCATCCCCTCCGCAATAATGGATGATAATGGATGGATGTAACTGAGGCAGATCTCTCAGGCCAAACCCAGAAAACACTGTAAAATGTAAAATAAATGGAATCTGTCATTGCAATGAAGTACCTTGATTTGTTAGGTATTTAATTTGCTGGATTAGCTAAAAACAGACATTCTTATTTGGTTGTTTTACCAATAAACAGATTCTCAACTGATTTTCCAAAAAAACATTAAAGGTACCTTGTGGAGATTTTGGCCAGTAGTAGCGCTATAGAGCAACGTTTTACAAGTGGGTCTCGTTTGTCTGAGAATATACTAATGTACGCTGTGTACACTGCTGCTGCTTTCGCTCTGTTCCGCTGATTTATAGTTGCTGGCTGTCCACCAATAACCAAGAAATGAAGCAATGCACCAGCAAAGGCTACAAGCAAAGAAACACCAATGTAAGCAATGGACAACTCAAAATATATATTTTTTTTAAATCTTGCAAAAGTTGGAAGGGAAGGAAATATTCTCAGCACAGTGTGTTCTGGTGAGAAACACTAAACATAACTTTTGCCTGTTTACAAGAAAACTCCACAAGGCACCTTTATTTGTATCACAGTTTATCACAGTATTATATTGCATATACCATGAATGAGGATTTTATCCATATCACCCACTCCTAACTTCAAACTCTTATAGGTATGGCTGACCTTGGGGTTTGTTTACAACTTCTATGATTATCCAAACCTTTGTGCTTGTTGCTCTTTGACCTCCTTTCAGCTATGCTACTGTGTTCCCAGGACTCAGCATCTAACTTTGTGAGAGCAGTGCTACTATTACTGATAAGACAAATGGGCAAAACTACAAAAATAAGACCGGAGAGGTAAGCAGCAGGAATTATCCTTTAATCTGTGATGTATATTTTTACACAACCATTTATACTCCATGTATGTAAATATGTGTTGGTGTAGTATAATTGTGATGTTAATGTATGTAAGAGTGTTTGCTTATGTCGAGTGTCTGGCTGACTGAATGAACACAGCCTTCGGGAATGTAGAGATAGATAAAGAGAGGGAGATTTCATCCTCCTCCCCTCATGCTAAACACACACTGGAGGTCAAGTACCACATTTCCCAACCTCCATCTCAC
The DNA here is from genome assembly GCA_033238685.1 of Lates japonicus. Classification (NCBI taxonomy): domain Eukaryota; kingdom Metazoa; phylum Chordata; class Actinopteri; family Centropomidae; genus Lates; species Lates japonicus. The sequence goes on from BRZM01003582.1 coordinate 18,219, forward strand.
TCAAGGGCTTTTCTTTTTTTTTCCTCTTTGCCTTTCCTCAACTGCCTTTTTATGCTGTCTTTCTTCTCTATCAGATGCAGACAGTAGGTTTTCAATGCCATAGCAAAGCAAGACTACGAATGCTCCTCTGAGTCGGTGACCACTATCTGTCTCTTTAGTCTAACACATATGCATACTCAACGTAAAACCTTTTCTCATTCACACAAAAATCACAGACATTTTAGAGCACACAAAGGGCAATAGCAGGCTATCACTCCTCAGTGCACCGCCTCTTTCCTAGTAAATCATTTGATGATGAGTCTGTGCACCCAGCGGGGGAATCAGCATGAATAAGAACCTGAATGCATTGCCCCATTACTCTTCCTTCGCTCCCTTGCTGTCTCTGTCCCTCTCCCTCCTCTTTCTCTCTCCATCTCGCTCTTTCTCTCTGTGTGGCCTCTCGCTCTGCAGTCCTTGAGCTCAAAATTGACATTGGAACCACATTAATGGTGGTGAGTGTGGATGTGTGTGTGTTTTTAGCAGTCGGTGTGTCTCTGTGATGAAAGTGATGAGTGCTCACATCATTTATGTTTTTGACATTTGACATGATTCTGTGAGACAGTGAAGAATCATGTTTGTGGATGCCGTGCATTATTATTGTGTGTGTGTGTGTGTGTGTGTGTGCCCATACAGACGGCCAGGCTCAGGCAACTCCTGGTGAATGAACAGAGTGAACTGCGGGCTGGGAGCCGGAGAGGGATAAAAGAAAGGTTGCCTTTCTGTACACCTGCTGAAAGCATTACACTGTGAGTGTGTGTGTGTCTGTGTGTGTGTCTGTGTCTGTCCTGCTGCCTGTTTGTGCCCTCATGTACATGCCCTTGTGTACATCTCAGCATGTATTTTTACCCACCTGTGTAACGTTCATGTGCACACTTTTCTTTGTTCACTTTTCCTTTCAGTGGCTCCATGTTTGTGTATATGTGTGTGTGTGCGCGCGCATACGTGCGTGCATTCGTCAGGTGTCACCCAGTTAGTCTGATCCCAGCTGCTGCCATGGTTTCCAGGCACGCCAAGCAGGGGGAAAGGATCGGTGCTGCATCGCCCCCTCTGTGTGTGTGTGTGTGTGTGTGTGTGTGGATGGGGAAGCTCCCCTCCCATCCTCTCCTTATAGCCCATATTCCCTCTCCTTTCTCTGTAGACCTCTGTCGGGACGTGCTCTCTTAGAATGTGCATAGAAAGGTGTTTCTTGTCTCTCCTGTGCACCAAATGTTTTTATATGTTAGGAGGTGCACATATGTATTTTTTTTGTCAGGCCTCAGTTGCAAGACATATACCCTGTGTGTGTATATGACTTTCATTATATACATAAACATATTCTATATTCAGAAAATATTCCTTTTGAATAGACAAGTCATCCTGCAGGGTATTCAAAACATTCCATTTTTTTCTACTGTTTCTGAGTAACAATACTCATTTAGATATTTTCTAATCTGGTAACAGGATAGATTTTTTTTACACCCAACTAGATTCTTTATACAGATATATACTACCTGGCACTCTCTACAATTGCAATACCCTCTCTCTCACACTGTTGTTCCTCTGTTTACATTCTGGTACCTATCCTTTTGTCCTTATTGCTTTTTCAGTTAACGTTAGTAATATTTGATAGGTCAGTCTGAACGATCTCTTTGTTCTTGAGGTTTAAATATTCTATTTTTTTTCTAGGTAAACTAAATGAAAACTTTGTTCAACCGGACATAAAACCAAAGGCCATGCTGGCAAATTTCGATGCTAAAAAATATCAGGCTGTTACAAAAGAGTCACTGCATCTCCCAACGGTGAGAGCCCTTGTGTGGCGTGGTGAGAGCTGCCTGATTGCCAGCTGGCTTGAGGTATCTCAAGCCTTTGTACATGGTGCCTGATGATGAATATTGTGCCTGTCTCTCATTTCATCTGTGGTCTGCTCTCTCTTGGTCTCTTGCTCCATCCATATTTCTCGCTTATGTTTTGCTACTTACTTATACTACTAGATTTTTATTTGGCTATATAGTGTTGTTTAGCCTTATTAAATTCTCATCACTTGGTACATAGTATACACACACCGCTACTACCTTTGGCCACAGTTTACTCGGGAATTACAGCAGTAGCAACAGTCTCGATCAGACACCTACACCTGATTCACATGCTGCATGCCTTACTGTGGCTCATTGCAGTGAATTTCATGCAGTTTACTATCCACCAACTGTCCCATCTTTCTTCATTTTCACTTTCTCTTCTTCTGCATCCTTCTCTCTGCCATATATAGCGGTGTCCAGGTGTTCAATCATCATTGAGGTTAGTCATTGTTTCTTCTCATGAACAAAATGGATGGTGCCATTGTATTGCACATGCAGGTAAAGCACACAAAGAGACCTGCACCTTGGGTGAATTCATGTTATTTGTTAAGATTAATGTTGCACTATGAATCTGCGAACTAAACATACAGGTACTCTGACTTTGCACCGGATGTTGTTGAGAGTATGCTATTTAAAGCCGTGGTGTTCAACACCGAAGTGGGGTCTGTGTAGTGGACATATTCCTCCAAGACTGGACGTCCCCATGGTTGACCATTTCTGTTGTTCATCGATATTGAATAACTTCGGATTACAAGTGAAGTAATCCATTATAAAATGTCACTGCACCTAACATTGCACAAATATTTTACACATATTATGAACAACAGACTGAGTTAATCCTGTAAAATGCTGTTAGCCCTCTATATTGCACTGTCCTGGAGTAGCTTGTTCCTGCCCCAATTTAATGTAAACAGGACAATGGTCTGAAAATTGAAACTGTTTGTGTTCAAACTCACACTAGACAGGTTTTTATTCATCTGGTATTAGCTTTCTTACCTCAATTTTTTCTATATCTCTGCTAGTCATTTCTTTTTCTGTCTTTATTTCTTCAGTGTCTATTTCTCCTCATCTTCCAGGCATTTGTCCGAGGTGATCAGCTCTTCTGATGAGGCTTTGCGTGCTGGCAGACACCGAAAACAAACGGGCTGCGAAA